>RJWJ010001195.1:0-144624 GCA_004363605.1 Indri indri
CAAGGTCTTGACATATTAATGACATCTTCAATCCAGCTGTATATTATAAAGTAAAATAATGGACTGATACGTTTGAGGGAGTTGAAACACTGGTGGAAACAAAAAGGGGCTTCTGGCTCATTCTGGGTTTCCAGAAAATCAGCCTTAGATAGAGTCCCTGCCCCTAATCCTTATTCCCTTTATCAGAAGGCTTAAACTCTCACCAAGAATTAAACCCAAAATACTCCTTTCCCAAACATCTTGGTTAAGTGAGGGTTTACTATTGAACTTTCTTAGTTTTCAATTATTATCATTAATTCTTCTATCAGTACTGATAACCAAGATCCAGTTATATTGTAAAGGTAGCTTGGGAATGTCACTTGACCTCTTAGAGCATCTGCAAAATGGTGATTACAATACCTGCCATTGGGTTAAGGGCCAGATAAGATAATTTGTGTATGTAGAGTGCCTACCTAGGTGCTTGGCACATAGTAACATGGCTTTGGAGTCAGACCTGAGTAATGACCTCTGTTTTATACTTACCTATGTGACCTTGAGCAAATTACTTAACTTTTTGTGCTTTAATTTCCTTTTCTGCAAAATGGGATAATACCTCTTAAGGTTTTGGGAAGGGGTAAATTAGTACTAGCATGGTGACAAAAGCCAAAATAACCTTTTACTTGTTTTGTTTTAAACTATTTTTGTTTTCTCAACTCTTTTAGATCCTGTCAGGTGCGCGATTTGCCAGTGTCACAGCTACACTTGCTCTGCCAGGCACTGCGTAATCCATACTGTAAAATCAAATACCTGAAGTAAGTTGAAGTTCACTTTAAACTCTTAGGTATTTGCAGGTAAAGACTAGGTTGCTAGAAATTGCACTCCCGGCTAGTTGGACCTGAAAACAAAGTATAGCTAGTGCTCAGCTTCTCCATAGCAGAGCAACAGATGAAAAGATATGCTATAAGCCTAGAAGGGGAAGGAGTCAGACACAGATCTCTGCCTGTCATTCCTGCCTTTTCCCCTTTGCATGTGCTATTTCTCCTGTAATGAATAGACGGCAGGTTGCAACACCTGAGAGATTTGTGTCTGGTATCACTCCTGGATCTACCCTCCTTCCTTTTCCTCCTGGATACCCACTGTTCTCCCCCTTAGTTTTCTTTCAGTTGGATCCTATCCTACTCCATGCTGCTCGATGATCCTTACATCTCCCTCCACTCCTCACCTTCACCCCCCTCCAGTTACTCCCCAGAGTGCCTAAAGAAGCCCCCATCCTTACCCTGACCTTGCATCTTCACTCACTCCCAGGTGCTTCGTCCACATCACACACAAGGAGCCCCCTTGTTCCCCACCCTCTGCCTTTGCCGCACAGATCAGTGTTTGTTCTCCTTCTTCCCTCCTGTCCCAGAGGAAAAGGTGGTCCTTCCAACCCGCCCAAAGCAGTGAATTCACTTCCTTTTATTTTTTGTATTTTTGTGAACATTTATTTAATCATTTTACTTTCACAACACAGAAGCACACAAAGAAATAAAATCCATCCACCCAGTTGCCCCATACCCCATCCCGCTCTATGCCCCCATACCCCACTGCCTCCTATTCCCTGTCCTTGAGCCCACCCTCTCCACATAATAACCTTGTTTGCTAAGTCTCTTTTCAGACCCTTTTCTATGTTTACTCGAACATAAAGCAAACATAAATCTACATATAAATATATGTAACATACAAACATATTTACAGAACTTTTGGGGTTTTGTTTTACAAAAACCAGAAATGACCCCGTCATGTGACTGTTTTTTTTCATTTAACAATGCAGTGGCTATGGCTCCAATGCAGTATGCAGGATCTACCAGGATGCAGGCTCTTTCACACAGTTCTTCCATTTTCAAGCTTTCTTCAACTATCTTCTTCCCCATGGCTCGAATTTCTCCCACATTCAAAAGAACCCTCTCTAAACCATGTACCCCTCACTCCTTCCTTTCACAGCCAAGAGTCCTTAAAGAAGAGCCTCCCTCACTGACTCACTTCCTCACTTCCCATTCACTCCTGAGTCCTGCAGTTTGGCTTCTGCCCCTGCCACTCCCCTATATCTGCTTGAAGATCCAAAGTAAACCGAAGATCCAAAGTAAACCGCCAGACCCAATGGCCACTTTTCAGCTCCTATCTTAGAGGGTCCCTTCAGCCTCCCTTTTTCTCTTTTGATTATTCCCCTGTTCCTGAGTACCTCATTGCCTCCCTGATTCCCAACAGGGACGATTTTTGACCTCTAGTGGATATGTGGCAGTATCTGGAAATATTTTTGGTTGTCACAGCTGGGGGTGTAGGAGTAGGTGCTCCCGACATCTAGTGGGTAGAGGCTAGGGATTCTGCTAAACATCCTACAACGTGCAGGACAGCCTCCTGCAACAAAGAATTATCCAATTTCAAATGTCAAGAGTGCCGAGGTTAGGAAACTCTGTCCTAGAGAGATATAAACAAGCCCAGACATTTCTGAAAAGTGCAGGCTCGGGATCTGGCCCCCAATCCTGATGATGATTGTCCATACCCTCCCCACCAGGAGACAACCCAAAGTCACATCTAGTTGCTGCAGAGATGTCCCAGGGTCAAGAAAGCTTCTCAGTCTTTAGGTCCGTGGGGCAATGTCCAGGGCTCTTCCAGTTGTGACTCAGTCTGGTCCAGCTATAACCCCTCGCCATCCTTCCACCTGTGGGCTAAACCATACATGTAGTCCCTGTCAACACTGCTTATAGTTATTTGAGGGAGAGAAGCAGACCAACCTCTCACCCACCCCTTACCCTACCCACTCCCATCCTCCTGCACCTCATCCTCTCCTTCTGGAAGTTGATTCCCCAAGGGATATGTTTCTGTCGTATTTCACATTGCTTTACTCACTGAGAGCTTCGTAGCAGATTCCGCTCCCATATTTATCATGGTGATAGGTAGGGGGAGAGAATTTCTCAAGGTGGCATCACACTTTGGCCCCTGGTCTAGACCAGGAAGCCCTCTGGGGCACTATCAGTTGCTGACTTACCTCCCTGGCAGTGGCATGAGTTCCCTGTTCAGATCAGGCTGTCCCAGGTTCTGCCCACTGGAAACCGCGGTGGATTCTGTCATGGGCTGCACAGTCTTAGCAGTCCTCGCCTGCAGCTAGTGCTGGCATCCTCTGTACGCAGCCCTGAGGGATTCTCTTAGGGGTGACAAATCTCTGCTGTGTTGATTTGAGTCAGCATGAACCTGAGGTTAACCCCTGGCCTGTTTTGATTGTTTCTCGTGCTGTAACTCCCTCAGAACATGAATGAGCTTCCTATCCAGTTCATTCCTAGAGACTCTTGGGATGCCAGAATCCTCTCTACTCTCCACACCCTGATGCAACTCCCTAGTCAGTTCCAACATTTTCTTTGATGGTCTTTTGTTTGAAATTGCTCTTCTGGTACAAGTTTCTGACTTGGAAATAATCTGGTTGCCCAGAACAGGAACCCACTCAAGTTAGCTTAAAGAAAGGGGATCTGTGTAAAGCGAATCTTCAGGTAGCACAGTTGCAGGAAGTAAAAAGTGGTTGGGCACCACCACTCTCTCCATCACTCTGGAGTCACAGGATGAACTCCTCTGTGCCTGTCTGCTCCCTGGAACCTCATAATGGAATCCTCTAAAAGACACTTGCCTCTGTGAAGCATCCAGTTCTGTTCCAACACAGCCAGGGCCAGGCCTCAGCTGTGGCATTGGCGTCCATGGCTCTGACCCTGGCCCCAACTCCAAGGGACTCATTGCTTCATTGCCCAACACCATCCTGACTAGAATCTGCCTCTCTGTTCAGATTCTCCAGTGATAAAGTCTGTTGGGCTCAGGATGGGTCAAATGTCCACTCCTGTTCCAATCATCTAAAGTCTAGGTAGGGGAAAGGGTAGGGTGCCTAGGTCCACCAGACACTAAGGAGGGGAGAGAGATAGACACACACACACACACACACACACACACACACACACACACACAAATAGAAGCGGCAGCAGTTCTGAGGTGTTGAATGCTAATGCTCTGGAATACAAAGGGCATCATCAAAACATGTCTCCCCCCCAACCATCTACACACTCCCCACCTCCCACCCCACCTCCCTCCCACTCCCCTTGCCCCATCATCCCCTTTCCCCCACTCCACCCAGCCCCCCCCATAAATTGATTTCCCATTGGGATATATTTCCCTTCTATTTCACATTTCTGAATTCACTGAGAGCTTTGCAGCCAGATTCCCCTCCCACAGCGGAAGCAACTATCCCTCCATGAAAAATTCATGGCTTTACACCAAGGGCAGTCCCAGTCTCCGGGCCTGCAAAATACTGGAGTTCTTCCCTGGTGATGGGGTTTGGTCCTGTCTCTTTGGAGTTGCTGAGGGTCTACTCCCTGGTACCCCACATCAGACCACAGATTAGAATCATAGCCCCCCTGCTGGGGAGGCATCTGAGGTGGAGGTGGTGGTGGTATGGCCCTTTCTGTTGGTGGCAATGGAGTGGGTCCAGCTGAGAAGGAGGACAAAGGGCTTACGCATGAATATGAGAATGAGGCAGGGAGCTGGACAGGAAGGGGCTCCAGTGAGCTGCTGGCCTGGGGCTCCTGGGTCCCAGAGGAATAAAACATGGCTGTTTCCACTGACCTGAGATCTCCCTCCCTCTGCCCCCCCGAGGTGTAATTTGTCCCCACAGCTCCGAGAAGCTGCAGGAAGCCTCCAGCCAGCTCCTGTGCAGCCTCTGTGGGGGTAGCCCCTGCCTCGGCACCCCTCTGCTCTCCTCCTCCTCCTTCAGCAGCACCACCAGCAGCCGCCATCGCTGCCTCTTCCTCCTCACCTGGTCCGTCTGTCCCAGCCCCTCGGGCTTTGACCTGTTCGTGATACCTCAGCTCCTGGAGAGAAATGTGCAGGGCTGAGATGTGTTCTCAGGGAGGGAAGGGGAGGGGGGCGGGGCGGGGGAACAGGGCGAGGATCAGTCAGGTCATCTTACGGCCTGGAGGAGCTTCCATCTCAGCAGGTCCTGCTCTTTCTCCACCTCGGCGAGGCTGGCCTGGGCCATCTGCAGCCGGAAGGCCAAAGTCTTCCGCTCTATTTCCTGCTGCGCCGTGAGTTCCTTCAGGTGTGAGACCAAGGCCTGCGCGGCCGACTTGCGTAATTTGATATAGTCGTTCAGCCACTGCACCCTGCACCCTTGTAACTGCCTCTGTCTGCGGGCAAAGCGCACGCCCAGGGCCAGGCCGGCCCAGGTAGAGGCCTCCTTGGCTTGGCTGGGCATCTCTTTCTCCTCCAGGATGGCCTTGAGCTTGTCTTCCACCTCCCCCCAGGACAGCCACATATTCTTGCGATAGAACTCAGGGCCTTTCACGTGCTGGGCCATCTTCTCGTTGATGAAGGCCACCACCGTGCCATGCTGGAACCCGCCACAGGGGTCATCGGGTTTCAAGGCCATGATGACCTAGGGCCTTAGCGGTTTCGCTGGCGCTGTGAGGATGGATGAACCAGTGGCATCCTCCCCTCTCAGCCCCGCCTTTTTCCCTTAACCTTTCCCCCCACCCTTCCCCTCCCCTTATCCCCTCGGACCGTATCCTCATAATGACTCCCTGAGGGCTTGTCCAGCTTTAGGACATCTTCCCACCCTGACTCACCTCTTCAGCCAGGGGACTGAGGAAGGACCGGCCAAGCACGCCCGCCCACCAGGCTCAAAGAGAGAACAGAACCTCTCTCCTTCCCAGGGCTCCGGGGAAAGGAAGGCCTGGGGACGAGCCTTGAGGCTTTCACTCTTGGACTGGTCCAATTTACGGAGACTGTGGGGGTGGGAGGGAGCTGGTGAGGAAGTCGCCTGCCCCTCCACAGGATGTAAGGGAACCCACCATATGGCTGAAAGCCTTTGAAGGCGGGAAGAAACAAGAGTGGTCAGAAAAGACTTAGAACCAAGAAAATGAAGCGCTTATAATCAAGTCAAAAAACTCCCCCCCCACACCAAAATGGTTTGTCCCATGCCGGGGCGGGGGGGGGGGGCCCTCTCCTAGGCAGGGAATGTTCTAGAATAGGAAATAGCTGCCACCCCTTCAGTGGCTTTGGGTAATCCCTGGAGGAAGAGGGTGGAGCCCCATACCTTATTGGCTAGGGACTGACCAACCCAGTCACTCTAAATGGGTATAAATCCTGGCCCCACCCCCCAAACGGGTCTGGAATCTGTCTACCTTCACTCTCCCCAACCTAGGCCAGTGCCCCCTCATTTTTCCCCCCCGCACCACGATAAACCTCTGACATCAGGTCTACCTTCTGCCCTATTCTGTCATCGGAAGAATCTGAGTATGTCTTTAAAACCGCCAATGACTTTCTGAAACCAACAAGATAGACCAGAAAGATCTCAGGTTAAGCCCTACTTTACTACTTATTATATAACCTTGTACTATAACCGAATCTCAGTTTTTACCTGCGGGTGTCTGATTAGGACTGAATGATGTAAGTGCATGTAAAGCTAAATAAGTAATGTTTTCTATTATCCCATTTTTGTGAAATTTACAAAAAATCATATATATATGTTTGCATATGTTTCTATAATCTTGGAGAACAGAGTGGAGGAGGATGTACACCAGACTCTTAACATTCGTTATCTCTGGGAGGTGGGGTTGAACGGGAGATTAAAATGAAAAAGTTTTTAACTTTTTAAAATACATCTTTCTCTGATTTCATTTGTTATAAAGAGCATGTAACTATATGTATACATGTATTAACATCTGGAAAATTGTATACCAACATTTTAACCATGGTTATCTTTGGGTGGTAGGAATACAATACTTTAAAAAAATCTTTATTCTTTATATTTTTCTCCATTGCAAAGTTTTTTGTAATAAGCATTTACGTTTTTCAAAATTTTTAAAAAATACATTGTTTTCCCAGTAAGGTCTGCTCATTGTGAACATTTTTTATGTACTTGGAAAGTACATGTCTTTTCATAATTTCTCCCTTCCCCAACCTGGGAGATAACCAATGTTAACGGTTTCATATATATCCTTCCAATCGTTTAAAATAGGCCATAACAAATAATTTGCAGTTTCTCAAATGAAGCATCTTCTCTCTTGCCTCCTGGCCCTTGCACAGGCTGCTCGGTGCATGGATTGTCCCTCAGCCCCTCCTGCTCTCTCCTCTCCCATTCTCCGCATCCACCTAACTCCTGTTCATTTTCTGTTCCCCTTTCACGACAATGCTAAAGCATTTCTTCCTCTTCTAAGTATTTTTTGATCTTCTAAACCCCACCTCAAGCAAGGCTGAATTGGGCAACCTCTCTGTGTACCCATCATACCTTGTGCATACCTCTTGAAGTATTCCTCACACCATATTATAACCCATGATTTTCTAATCTTTTTTCCCCATTAACTGGGCACTCCTTGAGGGAATGCTCTGTGTCTTAATTTTCTCTGTGTTTTCAGCATGTACTACACTGGTAGGCACCCAATAAATTAATTGTTGAATGAATTGAAATAATTTATTACACCAGTAAGGTGCAGACAAGTACCTTTAAAGAGAGCCTTATTTTTTTTTTTCTGAAATGTGTTTTTCTCCACACAGACTGATTTTCTGTCACCTCACAGCTTCTTGTGGTAGGGACCTCTCTTCAGTATTTGAAACAAATCAGTATCTGACAGATTTGGAATTTGTAAAAAATACTCTGGAAGATTCAGGAATGAAGCTTCTGTGTGAAGGATTAAAACAGCCCAACTGTATATTACAGACATTGAGGTAACCGATAGCAGGTTAATTTGTTGTTTGTATTCATATCATTTATTGGTCAATTTCTGTTTCTGTAGGGGGAGAGCATGAATAAGGTAATGAGGCTATTCTTCTGTTCTCTAAAGGTTGTACCGGTGCCTTATCTCTCCTGCTTCTTGTGGTGCTCTAGCAGCTGTTCTTAGCACCAATCAGGGGCTCACTGAGCTGGAATTTAGTGAAACAAAACTGGAAGCTTCAGCTTTGAAATTGCTCTGTGAAGGCTTGAAAGATCCAAATTGCAAATTACAGAAGCTCAAGTAAGTTGTAACTGTTAGTTTCCATTCTGCAAGAATATTTGAAAAATATGCAACTCAAGATGGATGCCATGTGATCAAAACACATGTCAAGGAGTCATGGAAAGGAAGAATAAAAGTGGCAGTTACTAAAATTGTTCCTATGTAGCAAGCTTATGAAGAGAATTTTCATTTTAAGTGACAATATCATCAATGATAATAACTCACACCTATTGAGCAATTAGTTTGTCTTAAGCATTGTGCTGAATGCTTTGTATACACGATTTCTTTTAATCTGCACAACAGCTATGAGAGGTCCAGATTATTATTCCCATTTTAGCAGATGAGAAAATGGAGGCCCATAGTCATTAAGCTAGGAAAGATGGCAGAGGCATAATTTAAAACCCAGATATGTCTGACTTCAAGTCCATAATAATCACCTTAATCAAAAATTTGTCATCATATATGTATTAGGGTTCTTCAGAGAAACAGAATCAATAGGGTGTGTGTGTGTGTGTGTGTGTGTGTGTGTGTGTGTGTGTATATATATATATAAAGACAGAGAGAATGACAGAGACAGAGAGACAGATTTATTTTTTTTTTAAATTGGATCGTGCAGTTATGGAGGCTGGCAAGTCCAAAATCTGCAGGTCAGGCTGGCAGACTAGAAACACAGGAAAGAGCCAATGTTGCAGTTCATGTCTGAAAGCTGTCTGCTGGCAGAATTCCCTTTTCTTCTGAGGAAGTCAGTCTTTTTCTATTAAGGCTTTCGACTGATTAGATGAGGCCCACCCATATCATGGAGGGTAATCTACTTTACTCAAAGTTTACTGATTAAAATGTTAATTTCACCTAAAAAGTACCTTCACAGAAACATCTAGAATAATGTTTGACAAAATATCTGGGTACCATGGCTTAGCCAATTTGACACATGAAATTAACCATCACAATATATATGTGGGATTTTTTAAAGCAAAATTTCTTTTTTTTTTTTTTTTTTTTTTTTCGAGACAGAGTCTCACTGTGTTGCCCGGGCTAGAGTGCCGTGGCATCAGCCTAGCTCACAGCAACCTCAAACTCCTGGGCTCAAGTGATCCTTCTGCCTCAGCCTCCCGAGTAGCTGGGACTACAGGCATGTGCCACCATGCCCAGCTAATTTTTTCTATATATTTTTAGTTGTCCGATTAATTTCTTTCTATTTTTAGTAGAGGCGGGGTCTTGCTCTTGCTCAGGCTGGTCTCGAACTCCTGAGCTCAAACAATCCGCCCGCCTCGGCCTCCCAGAGTGCTAGGATTACAGGTGTGAGCCACCGCGCCCGGCCTAAAACAAAATTTCTTTAGCATTAAAGCTTTTAAAAATCCACTTTGAAAACTCATTTTATGTAATGTGCCTCTATTTAAAATTTCTAAATTGGGGAGATGTAAATACATCTCATTATGCGCTGTCTTCAAGACTGAGTTTGGAGCCTGGTAAGTCAAGAAAAAATTAAAGATTCAAAGATCGTAGTGTATATCTAGAAATTCTTGAAAGTGATGGAAGAAAAAGTTGAAGACAAATGGTTCAAGGAATTGGACTGCTTAATATGGAGAAACAAAGATTGAGAAGACAGGAAGGTCATAAAAAAAACACACTTTGTGCCAAAGAAAGAATATTATATGGATGGTAGTGATGGGCTGAGTGTCTTCAAGGATGGCAAATTAATAAATAATAGGCTGGGTGCGGTGGCTCATGCCTGTAATCCTAGCACTCTGGGAGGCCTAGGCGGGAGCATCGCTCGAGGTCAGGAGTTCGAGACCAGCCTGAGCAAGAGCGAGATCCCGTCTCTACTAAAAGTAGAAAGAAATTAGCCGGCCAACTAAAAATATATAGAAAAAATTAGCCGAGCATGATGGTGCATGCCTGTAGTCCCAGCTACTCGGGAGGCTGAGGCAGGAGAATTGCTTGAGCCCAGGAGTTTGAGGTTGCTGTGAGCTAGGCTGACGCCACGGCACTCACTCTAGCCCGGGCAACACAGCGAGACTCTGTCTCAAAAAATAAATAAATAAATAAATAAATAATGACATGTAGATAAGAGAAAAAGACCATTTGGCTGTAAAATTTATGAAGGATGATTATAGAATTTTCCCCCTGGGATTTGAAAGAAGATGTGAGGTAGAATGCTAAATTCATATAAGGATTTAAAATGAGAGTATATCGTCTTAATATTTCCTACCAACCCTTTTCTTTTTTCAGGCAATCAACATTTATTGAGTTTCCACTGTGGGACACATTGTTTTAGAAGCATTGCACAAGTTCTTGCCATAGGGGATAAGGGGCTGTGACATGCTCAAGATTGGGGTCTTTGTATCTGTGGGTCTTTATTTTCTCTGCTTATGCAGTATTGTGGATAGGGAATGACTGCTACACTAAAAAGTGCCAATTCTGTCTCTGTACATTGTTCCCTCCAGGTTGTGTGCTAGCCTTCTACCAGAAAGTTCAGAGGCTGTTTGCAAGGATCTTGCCTCTGTTCTCATTTGCAACCCACACCTCACTGAGCTGGACCTGAGTGAAAATCCCCTGGGGGACAGAGGGGTGAAGTATCTTTGTGAAGGTCTCAGACACTCCAACTGTAAAGTGGAGAAACTAGAGTAAGTTTCTTAGAACTGTCTGGTGCCGTCTTATGACTATGGGAACTTGTTGAGTGGCTGCTATGTGCTCAGTGCTTGCCAGAAGTTATCTCACTTTGTTCATTCCTTACGATAACCATGTAAGATGGGATTTCTTATCCCCATTGTACAGATGAGAAAACTAGGATCAGGGGAAAAGTGACTTGTCCGAAGTCAGATTGCTAAAAAGTCAGGATGTGACTCCAAAATCTGTCTCCAAATCTCATATTCTTTCCAGTATACCACAGCTCTGTGTGTTTACAGGAATGATGCTAATTAAATATTAACTATACAAAGAATACCTGCTATGTACCCAATACTGGGCTGGATGTGAGTAGAGTTATTAGAAGTTTTACAAGTGACAGGGCTACCCTTAAAGATATACAGATAGGTACCAAATACTGTGGAATCATTTAGAAATGCCAGATGAGCCCAGGAAAGATGGGGAGGTCACTGTGGGCTGGAGACCTCAGGAGGAGGTTCTGTGAAGGAGGTTGGGGGGTAGGAGCTGGAACTTAAAGGGTGGCTTGGACTTAGCTTAGTGGGCAGAACATTTCCAGGAAGCCAAAATGATGGCAGTGGCTGATTTTTCTTTTCTTTTTCTCTGGATAGCTTGAGCACATGTTACCTTACAGATGCTAGCTGTGTGGAGCTCTCTTCTTTCTTGCAAATGAGTCAGACTCTAAAAGAGCTCTTTGTGTTTGCCAATGCCCTGGGGGACACAGGAGTACAGCATCTCTGCGAAGGTCTGCAGCATGCAAAGGGTATAATTGAGAATCTTGTGTAAGTGTTTGCTTGTTCTTCTCATGGGCCTTGGCATTTGAGGGTCAGTGGGACTCTCTGCTGCCATAGTTAACAGCCACCTTGGTGTCCCCATCCTTCTAGGCTTTCCGAATGTTCCCTCTCTGCAGCTTGTTGTGAGCCCCTTGCCCAAGTCCTGAGCTCCACCCGGAGCCTGACAAGGCTGCTTCTAATTAATAACAGAATTGAAGATTTGGGGCTGAAATTGCTGTGCGAAGGATTAAAACGGCCTGACTGTCAGTTAAAGGACCTGGCGTAAGTATCATGGACTATAGCCACAGGCAGAGTTTCCTGATGTTTCAGCAACTCCCAAAATTAAATGAGTATGTTTTGGCCTGGTGATTGAATCTCCAAGGAAGCAATAAATGAAGAACCAAATAATTTAGGGGGAATAAATCATCCTTTCTCCACAATCTCTGCCTGGCCCTGGCCCAAGGGATTTTTTTACTTGCCACTCTGATTTTCTAATGTGTTTTTCTAATGGGCAAACACAACTCTTAAAGTGACCCAGTGCAGATGAAATGATGCCAGCCTTTCCTACCTTACTCCCTGACAGATTGTGGACCTGTCACCTGACTGGGGCATGTTGTCAGGATTTGTGCAATGCACTCTACACCAATGAACACCTGAGAGTCCTTGACCTCAGTGACAATGCCTTAGGGGACGAGGGCATGCAGGTGCTGTGTGAAGGGCTGAAGCACCCCTGCTGTAAACTACAGACCTTGTGGTAAGTGCACAGAGACCCTTTGTCTACCTAGCTTTTTTTCTAGGCTGGATATGAAAGGGAGGGCCACTGAAGAACTTGGGATAAAACTGATTTCTTTCTTGAATCTTCAATCCCTCACAGGTTAGCAGAATGTCATCTCACAGATGCATGCTGTGGAGCCCTCGCCTCTGTCCTCAAGAGCAACGAGAACGTAACATTGCTGGACTTAAGTGGAAATGACCTCAGGGATTTTGGAGTGCAAATGCTGTGTGATGCACTGATTGATCCAATATGTAAACTTCAGACGTTCTAGTAAGTCACTGTGGTGGGGGAAGTGGGAGGAAAAGGGTCAGGACAGGAACGTTGGGTTTGGTCATAGCCCATTGCAGTGAGGAAAGAGAAGAAAAACAGAAGGCAGGCCAAACCTACTTTACCTTACTAGTAAAGTAAGTGAAATTACCAATAGGCCTGTTTTCCTTGGACACAGGAGCCAGGAGAGAGGCAGAGAACAGGCAGCTCTGTATCTCACAGCCAAGTGAAGCAACGTGGTGTAGGAAAAAGAGCATAGGATCTAGATTTTGCTAGGTCTGGTTCAAATCCTAGGTCTAGCATCTACTAGGTACATGATCGTGCTTACTTAACCTCAGTCTGTAAAATGGGGATAATGCTACTATCTACCTGGGGTTAACATGGGGATTGAATTGAGACAATTATAAATGTACCTATGCAATCCTTGGCACATAGGAGGTACTCCATAAATGTCAGGCTTTTTGTGTTTCCACTTCTAACACCTGCTAGAGAGCTTAATTTGTGCATTTTGAGAGTCTGCAAGACTCAAGGGGATGAAGCTATAATGGTGCAATTACAGAGGGTGGAGGTCTTGACCCTCTCTGGTCAGTGTCCATCTGCCAGCTCAGCAGGCTGGCATGACACACAAAGTAATTCTTAATTAGAATACAACCATGCTCTGTTGGCAGCTAACCAGTGGCCAAATGACCATTTGTTTCTGGCATTCAGAATTGGAACACATAATGGAAAATAAAGGTCGAGTGCAAAAATTCCACATTCCAAAGCCAATTTGATGGATTGAAGCATAAATGAAAACAGTATAATGGCTTGATTACAAATCTGGCTAAAACAGAAGCTGGTTCTCTACTAGCAAAGTGAAGTCTTCTAGTTTCAAAGGCTCAAGAGTGTGGTGATTATTGGCTAAACAGAGGGAATTATTTACAGTATGCTAAGCCTCAAGGGTTATAGATCTCCATGGTGTCTTTTGCAGAAAGATGTGGATGAAATGTTTATTATCAACAGGTTGAAATAAGCTTAACAATCAACTTTAATGTTTCTTTAAATGTAGAATAATTTAAAATTGTATTTTCAGTCCAACCTTCAGACCCCTGTAAGTTGTCAATCAACAAGTTGATAGTAGCGTTCAGTAACAGCTCTGAATATAATTTTTTTTTTTTTTTGAGACAGAGTCTCGCTGTGTTGCCCGGGCTAGAGTGAGTGCCGTGGCGTCATCCTAGCTCACAGCAACCTCAAACTCCTGGGCTCAAGCAATCCTTCTGCCTCAGCCTCCCGAGTAGCTGGGACTACAGGCATGCGCCACCATGCCCGGCTAATTTTTTCTATATATTTTTTAGTTGTCCGATTAATTTCTTTCTATTTTTAGTAGAGACGGGGTCTCGCTCTTGCTCAGGCTGGTTTCAAACTCCTGAGCTCAAACAATCCGCCCGCCTCGGCCTCCCAGAGTGCTAGGATTACAGGCGTGAGCCACCGTGCCCGGCCCCTGAATATAATTTTGAATGTTAGAATGTACACAAGACAAAACCAAAATCAATATAAATATAAACTTACCCAAGTAAGGTGAGATCATGGATCATTTAGTGTGGTAGGCTGGAGAGGAGTAAATCCAGGAGAGCCTCCTAGGATAGTCATCTTTGGAAACTGGAAAGGCAGGAAGAAGGTTATTTTCTAAGAGTTGCTTGAGTGCAGGGTCTGTATCTTATTTCTCACCACATGTCCCCCTGTAAACTTCATGGCACTGTGCCCTGCATATAGTAAGTACATATAGGAGACCAGTTAGTAATTTAGAGCATCTGAGGGGCAAGGCAAGGAGACAGTAAATGATATGTTCGATAAAGACAAAGTGTTTATACACTCAGAAGGCCAAGAGAAAAGAAGGGATTCTGGCCTCAGATTGACAAAGCTCACCTTCGTTCATTCTGCCTTGTCAAGGGCTATTTTAGTAGTGTGGTGGGGCCAAAAACCATATTGCAATGACTTGAAGAGATGAAAGGAAAAGAAGTGCAAGAAGAGAGCAGAGATTATTTTTTCAAGAAGTTTGTGAAAAGGAGAAGAGAGATAAGGTTGTAGCTGGAGGGAGTTGTGGGTCTGGAGGAAGTAGGGGTTGTTATTTTTCTTTTTTGCCTTGTTTTGAGACAGATAAAACAAGAAGAGAAAGGAGCCCATGGAGAAGAGGTTGCAGCTACAAGAGTGGGAACTAATGGGCTAATAATGGAACAGGGCCTTGGATAAAGCAGGGGGAGCAGGAGTGAGAGTCCAAGAGGAAATTAAGCATTTTATCTTTCAAGACTCAAAGAAAGGAGCTAAGGCTGGGGGAGGAGGTAGATAACAGAGTGGATGAAATAACTGAGTGGTGCCATGGACCAAGTGTGATGGGAATATTAACCTCGAGAATAGGAAAACTGCTACAGGCATCTTGTGGCTTGACTTAACACAAGATTTTTTTCCTTTTCACAGCATTGATACAGATCATTTATGTGAAGATACATTTAGAAAGATGGACGCTTTAAAAATGAGCAAGCCTGGAATCACCTGGTAGTTTCCAAGGAGAGCCCTTGAATTGACTGCATATAGACCCCCTCCATCTGGCGCCATCTTTAACGGTTGTGCAGTATTATTTTTCCAAACCATTAACCTTTGCTGAGGATACTAGTGTGAAACAAGTAGCAGCGATTGCTATTTCTTACGTAGAACCATCCACTAAGTAGGATGTAAAAGACAGAAGCACCTTAGTTCAAATGTCTTCAGCAATAATACCTTACACCCATATATTGTGTTACAATGTTTACTATGCTTTTATAAGAACCCTCAAAGGCGGGAAGATGAGGCTCAGAGAGGTTGTGACTAGCTCCAGGTCACATAGCTCATTACGGGGAGAGTTGAGACTGGGGTCCAGACAGGTCTTCCAACGCCCAGACCATGCAGGGAAACAATGGAAAAAACACACATGAGTACATGTAAAGAAACAAGATACTTGAAGTGATTAAAGGATAAGAGAGTATAAAATACATGTTATATATTATGGTGCTGATTTTAAATAAACTTATAAT
Organism: Indri indri; assembly: GCA_004363605.1. Classification (NCBI taxonomy): domain Eukaryota; kingdom Metazoa; phylum Chordata; class Mammalia; order Primates; family Indriidae; genus Indri; species Indri indri. The sequence continues at coordinate 15,488 of RJWJ010001195.1, forward strand.
TCACAAAAGAGAGAGGAATAAGCTAGACTAATAGGTAAAGTCTTCATAGAGGAGGTGAGATGATGAAGAATGAACAGGATTGAGATAGGTAAAGTGGCTTTAAGACTGCAGAACAACAGGGCTGTGTTTGTGAGCAGCTCACTAAAAGAGCCTAGGGAGAGAGAAATGTTTGCATTAGAATTTTTTGAGCTGCCACAATACTCATAATCCTAGGCTCCTGTGGGTGCTCTCCATTGCCCAGTCTCAGCCCCCTTTCTGAACTTTTAATAACTTCCCAATGTGTTTTTATTTGTTCATGAGCTCCTAAGACTGATTCAGTCTTCATCCCAGACAGCACCTTGCATAGCCTAGCATGGATCCTACAGAACTCCCATTTTCTGTCTCTGCCTAGCTTCCACAAAACACTATATGGAGCAAGTGGAGAAAGAGAAGGAAAATAGCATAAAGTCAGTGAAACAGAAGGGAATGTGATGTGATATTAACAGAAAGTACGGTGACCTTATTAAGCTGTAGAGTTGTCTTTGGAAGCTACTAATATAACTAGCTGTGTGACCCTTAATAAGTCATTTGGATTCCTGGAACCTCAATTTTCTTGTCTATAAAATGGGGATAAAGTAATATTGACCTTGCAAGGCTATTTCCCAACATGGCCTACTCCACAATAGTCACCAATTAATGGTAGCTGTTTGTATGAGTGTGTATCTGTAGCATAACTCAGCTGAATAGTCTTTGAGCTCCTACATTTTCTTTCTGTGTGGTCAGTGTGAACTGTGTATTTGAACTAAATGTGTGTGCTGGAGGCAGTGAATCTAGTGGAGGAAGAGACACATGGGGGAAGTTATTGCAGGTGAGAGGTTGTAAAAGAGCCCAGCTGCTCCGTGTCTTCATCCATCATCTTGAATTATTCCCTGCCACTCTGGGAAATGGTAATGTTCAGTAAGGAGAATGGGTCTGTCCTGAGAAAAATGGTCAAGATTGCAGTTTGTCTTCAGTTTTCTCAAGTTCTTCTTTCCCTTTAGTTATTTAACACATTTATTGAACATTTATTATGTGTCATGTTTTGTGCTAAGTGTTGCCTTTATAGAAATAAATATGTCTTTTCCCATGCACTTCCCCTACCATGTTCTCTGACTGCCCTAGTTTCTCTGTCAGTCTGGGAACCATCTGATAAAACTCAGTCACATTAAGAGCTCAAAGGTAAAATGTTAAATGAAAAATTGCAGAACTCTGTGTGTGTATCTAGTTTGTGTACAAAAGGATATATATGCATGTGTATGTATCTGGAAAATCTATGGAAGGATATATGCAAGAAACTGCTAACACTTACCCTGGCAAGAGGAATTTGGCAAGCAGTGATGGTGGGGAGAAGAGGAAAGGAACTTTTCATCTATAGCCCTCTGTTCTACTTGATGTTTTTACCATGTGCATGTGTATTGCTTTTATAATTAAGAAACTGTATGTTAAAAGTAAAACTCAATCATACTGAGGAGTTATTTTTCTTCTTTTAAAACAGTGATTTAGAAGACAATATAGGGCAGGTATTTTTAAGCATGACATAAAAACCCAAAGGAAAAATATAATGATTTGATAACATCAAAGTTAAAAACCTCTTTATGAAAAAAATACATCGTAAATAAAATGAAAAGGCTAGTGGTAAACTGGAAAAACATTTGACACATATAAATGACATGGCTAATGTCCACAAAATAAAGAACAACAAATCCTGTGAGAAACTCAAAACTTGAAGGACTTCTACTTCTAGCAATGATGGAGTAACAGTCACTGGATTTACTGTCCCATCTTAACTCAAAAAATGAGCAAAATATATGAAACAACAACTTCTAGACATTGGATAATAGGAAGAGTTGGGACAAATAAAAAAACAGCAAGATGGTAGGTTTAAACAGAAACATCAATAATCATATTAAAGTTAATTGTCTCACAGCAACACTTTAAAAGGCTGATATTTGCAGAATGGGAAAAAAGTTTTGAAGACCCAACTATATGCTACCTACTTAAGTATAAAACCAATAAATAAGTTAAACATAAAAGATAAGAAAAGATATACCATGTTAATATTACTTTTTAAAAAGCTAGAATGACTATTATTATCAGAGAAGTAGATTGCAAAGCAAAGAGTACTACCAGAGATAAAGAGTACCATTTCATAATGATAAAGTGGCTAATTCATCATGAGGACAAAGTAATGTTAAATACATATGAGTCTAATAACAGAGATTCAAAATACATGAAGCAAAAACTGATTGAACCTGAGGAGAAATAGACAAACCCACAATTTTAGTCAGAGATTGTAACATCTCTCTCTAGATCATTGATAGACCAAGGAGACAGAAAATCAGTAAGAATATAGAAGACTTGAATAGCACAAGTAATAAGATTTGACCTAATTGAGGTTTATATAACACTCACCCAACAATGACAGAAAACATATTCTTTTCAAGTGTACATTGAACATTTCCCAAGATAGACCATATCTGGGTCATATAACAAGCCTCAATAAAGTTAAAGGATCCAAGTCATACAAAGTATGTTCTCTGATCACGTGGAATTAAATTAAAAGTCAATAGAAGAAAGATATATGGAAAACCCCCAAATATTTGGAAAATAAATTCATACTTCTAAATAATCTATGGCTCAAAGAGGAAGTCTTAAGGGCAATTAGAAAGTATTTTAAACTGAATGAAAAAAACATGAGACATGTTTGTGGGATATAGCTAATGCAGTGCTCAGAGGGAAATGTGTAGTACTAAACAGCTATATTAGAAAAGAAATAACATATCAATGACCTCATCTTCCACAGTAAGAAACTAGACAAAGAAAATCAAATTTAATTCAGAGTAAGCAGAATAAAGGAAATACATATAAGAACAAAAATCAATAAAATAGAAAAAAATTCAATGAAAGCAAAGCTGGTTCTTTGAGAAGATCAATAAAATTCATAAACCTTTAGCAAAATTGATAAGGGAAAAAGAAGACACAACTTACCAATATCAGAAATGAGAGCAGGCCACCAATACTGATCCCACAGACATTAAAAAAATAATAAGAATATGAACAGCTTTATGCCAAAATGTATAGACTAGATTAAATGAATAAATAACTTGAAAGACACAAACTATCAAAGCTCACTCAAGAAAAAATAGAAAACATGAACAGCCCAATATCTAGAAATTAAATTTTAGTTAACAACCTCTCCATAAAAGAAATTTAAGGCATAAATGGCTTCACTGGTGAATTCTACCAAACATTCAAAGAAGAAATAATGCCAATTCTACACAAAGTCTTCCAGAAAATTGAAGAAGAGGTAACATTTCCTAACTTATTCTATGAGGTTGACATTACCCTACTACCAAAACCAGAAAAAGACAATATAAGAAAACTATAACTCAATATCTCTCATGGAGATAGATACAAAAATGCTTAAAATTTTAGCAAATCAAATCTAGCAATATATAAAAAGAACAATGTATTATGACCAATTAGGTTTTATCCTAGAAATGCAAGGATGATGTGATATTCAAAAATTAATATAATTTATCATTTGGATAGACTGAAGAAAAAACATGATTATCTCAATAGATGCAGAAAAAGCATTTGTCTGACTCCAACATTCATTGCTGATAAAAAATTAAAGTAACTTTGAATACAGAGGAACTTTCTCAACCTGAAAACGGGCAATAATTTTTTTTGAAAAAAAAAAAATCCTGACAGCTAACATCGTACTTACTGGTACAAGTCTTAAGGTTTTCTCTCTAAGATGGGGAGCAAAACAGGGATGTCTGCTCTCACCATGCCTGACCAATATTCTACTGGACATTATAGTCATTGCCATAGGGTTAAAAAAAACATGCAGATTAGAAAGAAGAAATAAAACTGTCTTTATTTCCAGATGACATGGTCTCTACAGAAAATCCTAAGGAATCTATAAAAAAGCTGTTAGAACTATTAAGTGGGTTTAATAAGTTTGCAGGATATGTATACAAAAATTAATTGTGGTATTTCTGTATAGTAACAGCAAACAGGAATGAAAATTTAAAAAGTTTACCATTTACAATAGCACCAAAAATTTGAAATACGTATGCAAAATTTGAAATCTGGCAAAAGGTGTGTAAGACTTGTTCACTGAACACTATAAAGCCTTGCTGAGAGAAATTAAATACCTAAATAAATGGAGCAATACACCATGTTCATGGATTGGAAAACACAATATTAAGGTATCAATTCTTCCCATATTCATCTCTAGATTAATTGCAATCCCAAGCAAAGTCCCAATAGGATTTCTTTTTTGTAAGTGGAAATTGACAACCTGCATCTCAAATTCATAAGGAACTACAAATAATATAGATTGCCCAAACAACTTCAAAAAATAAGAATAAAGTGAGGGGACTCATCCCACCTGATTTTAAGACTTATTACAAAGCTACAGTAATGAAAACAGTGTGGTACTGGCATAAAGGTAGACATAGAACAATGGAACAGAATAGAGTCCAGAAATACACCTATACACACAGACAATTGACTTTTGACAAAGGTGCCATGGCAAATTCTACTGGGAAGAGAATATTTTTTAGTAAATGGTGTTGGAACAATTGGACAGCCATTTGCAAAAGAATGGCTCTCAACCCTTACCTCACACTATACACAAATATTAACTCAAAATGGATTATAAACCAAAACATAAGACTTAAAATTATTGATCTTCTAGAAGAAAAAACAGGAAAAAGTTTTAGTAACCTTCATTGGCAATATTTATTTAATAAGACATGTAAAATTATGAACTATAAAAGGAAAGTAATCAATAAATTGGACTTTATTAAAATTAAAAAGTTTTGCTCTTCAAGAGACCCTGTTACAAAAATAAAAAGGCAAGCTGAAACTGGGAGAAAATACTTTTTTTTGTTACCACTACTACCAGATGAAGAGAAAGGGAGAAAATATTAATATCTGCAAAACATGTATCTGACAAAGAACTATCTAGAGTATATTAATATAAAGAACTTGTACAACTTTATAATTAAAAGAAAAATGCCTCGATTTTTGAAATGGAAAAAATTTGAACAGACACATAACCAAAGAAGATACACACTTAAAAATAAGCATATGAAAAGACACTCACCATCATTATTCCTTCGGGAAATGTAAACTAAAACCACAATGAGATACCACTACACATCCACTGGAAAGGCTAAAATTAAAAAGATTGACCACATGAAGTATTTCCATATGATGGAACTCCTGTACACTGTTTCTTGGGAATGTAAAGTTGTACATCCACTTTGGAACAAAGTTTGTCAGTTTCCCACAATGTTAAATATTTACCTACCACACAAACAAGACATTTCATTACTAGGTATTTACCCAAGAGAAATGAAAGCAAATGTCTACACAACAACTTATATGCGAATGTTCATAGCAGCTTTGTTTGTAATACCCAACACCTAGAAACAACTCAAATGTCCATCGACAGACAAATGGATGAGCAAATTGTGCTACATCCTTACAGTGGAATGCAGCAAATAAAAAGGAACAAACTATTGATACATGCAGCAATATGGATGAGTCTCAGAATAAATATGCTTAGTGAAAGAAGCTAGACGAAAAAGGGTACATACTATATGGTTCCAATGTTATAAAATTCTAGAAAATTCTAAGTATTCTATAGTGACAGAAAATTGATCAGTGATTACTTGGGGACAAGGTTGGGGAAAAGAAGGGATGCTCTTCAAAAAGGCAAAAGAAAACTTTTGAGAATGGTGGATATGCTCATTATCTTGTTTTTGGTGATGATTCCAGTCAAAACTCATCAAATTGTACCAGTAAATGTGTCCAGTTTGTTGTATGTCAATTTTACCTCAATAGATTTGTAGACACACACATTCACAAACATATCTGAAAGAGACATTTAAGAACATCAGTTGTCTAACCCTCTTATTCTATAGATGAGGAACCTGGGGTTCAAATAGGTCAAGGTCACACAGCTAATTCGTGAAAAGACTGGGATTACAATTTAAGTGGCTTTATTTCTGGTCTTACTCTTAGTACACTAAAGGCAGAGCTCAGATCAAAAAAATCAATTTCAGTTGGTGGATTTTCAGGCTTTTGTGACATACCATTGGGAAAGAAATATATACATGATGAAAGAGATGACTTTCCCAGGATCCTTTCAGTGTGCTAGAACTGATTTGTACTGGCTCATGAAAGTTGATGGTTAAATTTTCAGGCATTTTGCAAGTTTGTTGTTAAACGAAGCCATTATTAAAAACTAAATTATATAAAATTATGATTAAATAAATTATATTAAGCCAGCCTGAGCAAGAGCGAGACCATGTCTCTACAAAAAATAGACAAAATTAGCCGAGCGTGGTGGCGTACACCTGTAGTCCCAGCTACTTGGGAGGCTGAGGCAGGAGGATTGCTTGAGCCCAGGAGTTTGAGGTTGCAGTGAGCTATGATGACACCACTGCACTCTAGCCCAGGTGACAGAGTGAGACCCTGTCTCAAAAATAAAATAAATACTCCAAACTCATCATTTCCTAGTTATTTTCCAACATTTTACTATCATCTGTGCTCTTAAGGTTATTCGCATCTATTTTATATATGTGGTAGAAACATTAAATAATGATGTTCTACCCTGCATCTCTTCTCTATTCCCCAATGACATCACATTGGTAGTTTGAAATTGGTCGCAGTAAGAGTGTTTTCACCATAGAAATTGACAAGTGCTACAAATCAGAGATTACCCTCTCCTTCACCCAAAGGGCTGGTTGTTAAACATGTACCAGCACATTTCTGCCTTAAAGCATCACTGTCCCTGGCATTCATTTAAGTCTGGCCTAGAAGGCAGTCTATCAGTGCCTGAAGTCATTTTAGGTAAACAGTAGGCAGTAAATAAGTGTTTGAGGATAACCAACCATCTCTGCTTGCCCAGGACTTCTTGTTTTAACACTGAACTTCCCTAGAAATGCCCTCAGTTCTGGGAAACCAGGATTATCACTCTAGTGTTTGCACCCTTTTCATAAAAAGGAACCAGGTAGGTAAATCAATTGCAAGTTATATCCTTTCATGGAAAAATAGCCCAAATATGTCTCCATCTGTGAGATAATTCATGGCACACTTGTGCATAAAATACCATATATTATACAGTCTCAGTAGTAGCCAGGACAGAAAGACAGGGCCCTACACATGGTAGGTGCTCAAGAAATGTCCATCGGTGGTAGATGGCCGGAGGGAGGCAAGCCTAGAATGGGAATGGAGTTTCAAAGATGGGGGAAAGCTGTAGAGTCTGGTCTACTAGCTGGTGGCACCTGTAGGTGGCAAAGACTCTGGATCTGAGACAGGCTGGGAAACCCTCATGAGAGAAAGGATCAAAAAAGATACCGTCAGCAAGAGTAATGTGTGAACACTAAAGGGGGTGACTGCAACTTTGTTTATTGTGGTTGTTATTACTTTGAGGATACCAAAGGAGTTTATTGGGAAGGGCCTGCCCATTTCACTTCATGTTCCTTTTCTTCTGTTCAAGGTTTACTCTACCCAAGGGCTCAGTAAGCAGTTGCCTATGCAGCATAGTAAAGTTTTCCCTGCCCATCTCCCCACTCTCAGGCCTTCAGTTTTGACCACCAGTCTCTCTCATGAGTTAAGGTGCTCAAAAGCACTGCATAGTAAGGAAACAAGAAGCTGTTAACAGCCCATTAACACCTGACCTCTGATTAGGTTAGCAAATTAGCTCCTCATTGGTTCCCAGGAGTCTAGTATATACAGAGCAAATGAGTTTTGGTGGTGAGAAGAGGAGAGAGGAAGAGAAAATTCAGGAGCATTGGTGGACAACATGGCACGCCTGGCCTGGGCACATCAGTTAGTGTGAAAATTGGGGAGAGAGGGAGGTAATGACCTGAGGAAAAAAGGGGGACACAGCAAACAAATGTCACCCATTTCCCAGTTGTATTTACGGTTGATTCAGTTTCTCTTGCTCACTTCTCTTCCTTGCTTTTCCAACTCTAGGAAATCTTCCCTGAAAAAGTTAAGGTGCAGTAACAAGTTCCATTCCCTCGTGTGAATGTATCAAGCTCCATCTCACCAAGCCACTCCTTAATCCTCATCAGAATGGGCTGGGGGTATGCCTCCTTTTCCAAATGAAACAGATAATAATTATAATAGCAATAGAAATTATTACTGTTCAGTAACTTATTTGTGACAGGTATTGTGCTTTACTATATTTTCTCATTTAATTCTATGAAGTAGATATTTATTTACTTTTTTCATTGTTTTTTATTGAGGCATAATTTATATATAAAAAATGCACATGTGTTATATGCATCTTGATGAGTTTGAACATGTATATATGCCCATGATACAACCACCAAAATCAAAATACAAACCATATCCACCACTTGCAAAAATTTCCTTGTGTTTTCTTTTTGCAGGTTTGTGTGTATATATGTGTGTGTGTGTGTGTGTGTGTGTATGTATGTGTGTTAAAAACGCTTATTATGAGTTCTATTCTCTTAACATTTTTAAGTACACAATACCATATTGTTAATTTTTGGAGCTATTTTGTATAGTACATCTCTAGAAGTTATCCACCTTGTGTTGCTCCATGAATTAATATAAATATATTGGCGACAGGATATGTCTCAGGAGTTTTGCAGAGTTTTGCCCTGAAGCAATATGTGAATGTGTTAGTTTGCATATCAAAAGCTGTTGCATCTCATGAGGGTGTCTCTGAAAGACAGTAGCGGCTGTGTCCCACAAGGAGCCGCGTTTCTCAGACCTAAAGGTTTGGATTTGCTTTGTACAGCAAAGCAGATCTGTTAAAAACTACAGGATGAGAGCTGATCAAAGAGTGCCCACCCCGAACAAACAGCCACCCTGGCTATAAGCAATTAGCCCAAGGGACAGCTCCTGCTTAAAACTCCGGACTACCTGTCTCCATTCACAATAACCTGATAAAGAAAATATGGAGCCAATATATCTCTGTTTAACCCCTCTGTTAAGTGATAAATTTACCTTAGAACTTAGAAGTTAATCTTTGAAAGATTTTGTAACCATTTGTTCACATAGATAGAATTAGTTAAGGGATCTGTAGAAGCCTTTTGAAAAACTGTTACCCTAAGAGGAACTACCTGCTGTTATGTAAATCTGTTACCCCTGGCAACTGATCACTGTTACCTATAAATGACCATGTAAGACTTCATTCGTGGCCTTTTGAGATTGACGGAGAAATCCAGGCCCCTGAGCACCCGCTTTGCCTATAATCTTTATAAATCTATAAAACTATACCTTCGTCTCTGTGTATTCTTTTATTTCCATTATTTTCCATTCTCTATTGTTTTCTTATCACTCGCAACCCTACCAAAGGGACCCGGTTTTTTTGCGGGGAGCTTGGCTGCCCCCCCAGCAATCTTTCATAACAGAAACTTTATATGTATTGAGCAACAATTCTTCATTTCTCCCTGCCCCTATTTCCTGGCAACCACCATTTTATCTCTGCTTCTATGAGTTTGACAAATTTAGAGGCCTCATATGATTAGAATTATATAGTATTTGTCCTGTGGCTGGTTTAGTTCACTTAGCACATGTCCTCCATGTTCATCTATGTTGTCACAAATAGCAGGACATCCTACTTTTTATTTTTTTTTAATTTTAATTTTTTTTATTTCAGCATATTACAGGGGTACAAATCCTTAGGTTACATATATTGCCTTTGCCCCACCCAAGACAGAGCTTCAAATATGTCCATCCCCCAGATGGTGCACATTGCACCCATTAGATGTGTATATACCCATCACCTCCTACCCCCCCACCTGCCCGACACCCAATGAATGTTACTACTATATGTGCACTTAAGAGTTGATCAGTTAATACCAATTTGATGGTGAGTACATGTGGTGCTTGTTTTTCCATTCTTGGGATACTTCACTTAGTAGAATGTGTTCCAACTCTATCCAGGAGAATACAAGAAGTGCTATATCACCATTGTTTCTTAAAGCTGAATAGTACTCCATCATATACACATACCACATTTTATTAATCCACTCATGTATTGATGGACACTTGGGGTGTTTCCACATCTTTGCAATTGTGAATCATGCACTATAAACATTCGAGTGCAGATGTCTTTTTTATAGAATGTCTTTTGTTCCTTTGGGTAGATGCCCAGTAACGGGATTGCTTGATCAAGTGGTAGTTCTACTTGTATCTCTTTGAGGTATCTCCATATTACTTTCCACAGAGGTTGTACTAGTTTGCAGTCCCACCAGCAGTGTAAGAGTGTTCCTATCTCTCCGCATCCATGCCAACATTTATTGTTTTGGGACTTTTTGATAAAGGCCAGTCTCACTGCAGATAAGTGATATCTCATTGTAGTTTTGATTTGCATTTCCCTAATGATTAGAGATGTTGAGCACTTTTTTATATGTTTGCTGGCCATTATTCTGTCTTCTTTGTCATTGATATTTTGATAAGGATTACATTTAATCTGTAAATAGCTTTGGGTATCATCATTTTAACAATATTAATTCTTCCAATTCATGAGCATGGACTATCTGTCCATTTTTTTGTGTCCTTTTCAGTTTTGTTCATCAGTGTTTTATAGTTTTCCTTGTATAAATCTTTCATTTCTTTGGTTAAATTAATTCCTAGGTATTTTATATTCTTCATAGCTATTGTAAATGAGATCGCTTTCTTGACTTCTTTTTCAGATTGTTTACTGTTGGCATATATAAATGCTAATGATTTTTGTGTGTTGATTTTGTATCCTGAAACTTTACTGAATTCATTTATCAGTTTCAACAGTTTTTGGTGGAGTCTTTACATTTTTCTAAGTATAAGATCATGTCAACTGTGAACAAGGCTAATTTGACTTCTTCTTTTCCAATTTGAGTGCTCTTTATTTCTTTCTTTTGCCTCGTTGCTCTGGCCAGGACTTCCAGTATTACGTTGAATAAAATTTTGAAAGTGGGCATCTTTGTCTTTTTCCAGATCTTAGAAGAAACCCTAGGTTTGTAGTCATTTTTGAAATTGGGAAATATTAGTCTTCCAGCTTTGTTCTTTTTCAAGATTATTTTGGCTATTCTGTGTCTTCTGCATTTCCATGTGAATTTTAGGATCATCTTGTCAATTTCTCTAAAAAAGGCAGTTGGAATTTTGATAAGGACTTCTTTAAGTCTGTATATCAATTTGGCTAGTATTGTCATCTGAACAATATTAAGTCTTCCAACCCATGAACATGGGATGCCTTTCCATTCATTTAGGTCTTCTTTAATTTCTTTCAGCAGGTTTTGTAGTATTCAGAGTATAGGTCTTTCACTTCCTTAGTTAAATTTATCCTTACATATTTTATTCTTTTTGATACTATTATAAATGGAATTATTTTCTAAATTTTATTTTAGGATTTTTCATTGCTGGTGTACAGAAATATAACTGATTTGTGTATATTACTTTTGTATCCTGCAACTTTGCTGACCTCATTTATTAGCTCTAGTAGTTTATTTGTGGATATTTTAGGGTTTTTTACACATGAGATGAAGTAATCTGTGATCAGTGGTACTTTGAATTCTTCCTTTACTATATGGATGCTGTTTATTTCTTTTTCTTGCCTAATTGTCCTGGCTAGAACCTCCCATACAATGTTAAATAGAAATGGCAAGAGCAGACAACTTTGTCTTGTTCCTGATCTTAGGGGAAATAATTCATTTCTTCATCATTCGATATAATGTTAGCTGTGGGTTTTTCATAGATGCCCTATATCATGTTAGGGAAGTTCCCTTCTATACCTAGCTTTTTCCGTGTTTTTATTACAAAGGGATGTTGGATTTTGTCAAATGCTCTTTCTGTGTCTATTGAGATGATCATGTGCTTTCTCCCTCTTTAGTCTATTAATATGGTGTGTTACGTTAATTTATTTTTGTACATTGAACCCACCTTGCATTACTGGGATAAATCTCACTTGATCATATTGTATAATCCTTTAATATGCTGCCTTATTTGGTTTGCTAGCATTTTGTTGAAGATTTTCTGTCTATATTCATAAGGGATTTTGGTCTATATTTTTCCTGTTTTGAAATGTCTTTGCCTGGCTTTGGTATTAGGATAATGCTGGCTTCATAGAATTACTTGGAACATGTTCCCTACTTTTCTACTTTTTGGAAGAATTTGAGAAGGATTGGTTTTAATTCTTTAATTGTTTGGTAGAATTCACCAGTGCAACGATCTGGTCCTGGGCTTTTCTTTGTTGGAAGTTTCTTTATTATTGACTGTCTCAATGACTTCCTGCGGGATTTTAATTTATAGAGTTGACTGAAAGACAAAAAAGAGGGGCTAATACCATTAAAGATTTTTGTTACTTACATTTTCCAAGAGGAAGGGATGCACCATGCCACACAGGGCCACATGAGGAAGCATCAGTGTTGGTCAGGAGACAGAAAGGAGCAAGGGGAAAGCTTAGGCCAGAGCTTTATTGGGGTTTCCATAGGAAAGGCAAGGCAGGGCAGGAGAAACAGATTTGGGGTAGCTACTTTGAGTAATTTTGGTGGACTTTGGGGAATAGGAGCTGTCCCTAATTGTCTGATACCTGGCTCTGGGTTGATTTAGAGCAGGGAAAATACTGGCTTGATGTTTGAAAGTTAGGTAAGGAAGTAGATTCAGAGTATAGGCTCTGGATTGCAGGAAATAGGTAAACAACTCGGCTATTACTTTGGCCTTGTAATTAGCAGATGACAAACAGAGAACCCGCAAAACACAGAACACTGACTCAATATCTTAACATATTATAGGTCTATTTAGATTTTCTATTTCTTTTTAGTCATTTTTGATAGTTTATGTGTTTCTAGGAATTTTTCCATTTTATCTAGATTATCTAATATGTTGGCATACATATGTTCATAGTATTCTCTTATATTCCTTTTCTCTAAGGTCAGTAGCAATATCCTGAGTTTGAATCTTGGTTTTAGTAATTTGAATATATTTTTTTGTCAGTCTAAATAAAGGTTGGTCAATTTTACTGTTCTTTTCAAAAACTGACTTGGTTTCACTGATTTTTTTCTGTTGTTTTCTGTTCTCTACTTCATTTATTTATGCTCTAAACTTTATTTATTATTTTTTCCATCTGCTTGACTTGAGATTAGTTTCTTTTTATTTTTCTAGTTTGTTAAGGTATAAAGTTAGGTTATTGATTTCAGATCTTCCTTCTTTTTTTAATGTAGGTATTTAAAGGTATGAATTTCCCCCTGAGCATGGCTTTTACTGCATCCCACAAGTTTTGGTATGTTATGTTTTCATTTTCATCATCATCTCAAAGTGTTTTCTTCTTTCTTTCTTTCTTTCTTTCTTTTTCTTTCTTTCTTTCTTCTTTTCTTTCTTTTTTGTTTTTTTTGGGTTTTTTTTTGAGACAGATTCTGGCTCTGTTGCCCAGGCTAGAGTGCCATGGCATCAGCCTAGCTCACAGCAACCTCAAACTCCTGGGCTTGAGCGATCCTACTGCCTCAGCCTCCCAAGTAGCTGGGACTACAGGCATGCACCGCCATGCCCAGCTAATTTTTTCTATATATATTTTTAGTTGTCCAGATAATTTATTTCTATTTTTAGTAGAGAAGGGGTCTCGCTCTTGCTCAGGCTGGCTTTCTTTTTCTTTCTTTCTTCTTTTCTTTTTTTTTATTTTTGAGACAGGGTCTTACTCTGTTGCCCTGGGTAGAGTGCAGTGGCTTCATCGTAGTTCACTGCAACCTCAGACTCCTGGGTCCAAGTGATCCTCCTGCCTCAGCCTCCCGAGTAGCTGGGACTACAGGCATGTGCCACCATGCCTGGCTAATTTTTTGTATTTTTGGCAGAGACAGAGTCTCACTCTTGCTCAGGCTGGTCTTGAACTACTGACCTTGAGCAATCCTCCTGCCTCAGCTTCCCAGAGTGTTATTAATAGGATTACAGGCATAAGCCACTGTGCCCAGCTAGTGAAAGTATTTTCTAATTTAGTCCGTGATTTCTTCTTTGGCTCATTGGCTATTTAGGGATGTTTAGTTTCTACTTACTTGTGAATTTTCCAAATTTCTTTCTGTTACTGATTTCTAATTTCATTCCATTGCAACCAAAGAACATACTTCTTATGATTTCAATCTTTTAAAGTTTATTGAAACTTGTTTGGTGGCCTAATATGTGGTTTATTCTGGAGGATATTCCATGTGTACTTGAGAAATGTTGAATTCTACGGTTGTTGGGGTAGAGTGCCCTTATAGATGTCTATTAGGTCTAATTGGTTTATAGTGTTCTTCAGGTCTTCTTTTTCCTTGGTGATCTTCTCTCTCTTTGTTCTAGTCACTATTGAATATGGGATATTGATGTCTCCCACTATTATTTTAGAACTATTTCTCACTTCAATTCTGTCAATTTTTGCTTCATGTATTTTTGGGCTCTATGTTAGGGGGGTTCATGCTTGTAATTGTTACATAAAACAAAAAGTGTTAAATAATTCAATGGAAGCAAAGCTTTTGGCTAATATTTTAGTAGTATAGATCTGATAATGAATTCCCTTAGAAGCATTATACTTATTGTTCTCTATTGTTTTTGTCCCCTTTTAAATTGAGCATTATGGGAATAAGGTATTTAATTGTGAGGCTGCCAACATCTTTCTCCAGAGACTTGTTGCCATTTTTGTCTTTTATGAAACTTTTGTCTTCATGAAAGGCAGGATTACATTTCTTTCCTGATCAAATTGGTGTTGTACATTCTTGGTTATCAAAATATTCATGAATTTGGGACATTGAATTGGTAAACATTCGTGATATTCTTTGATTTAGAAAAGATTCATACTGTATGACATCAACCATATAAAAATGTATGCTCAGTTGTGTGTATATTCACACAAGGACTTAGGCAGACACATCAAACTGTAAGCTGGTTGCTATTGTGGATGATCGTTTTGTTTGTTTTTTTTTTTTTGCTTTTTGTGTATTTTATTTTTCAATAATGTACATATTGTACATATCAACTTATAAAAGTTGGAAGAAAATAAATATTATTCAAAATACCATTAGCTCTTTACCTGAATGGCAGAGGTTGGTAAGAACAGTGTCATTTCTGGCCATCAGGCAACACCTTACAAAATTTCTTAATTATGGTCCTGGTAAAATGAGTACCTCTGTCATTGAAAAGATAAATAGAGATTCCAGAAGTAGAAATGAGAAACTCTAGTAGTTGCTTAGGAACAATAAGAGCAGTTGCCTTTTGGCAAGGAACAACTTCTAGCTATCCAAAGAAACTATATATATATATATATATATATGCTTGTGATAAATAGAATTGTATAATACAAAATTCATTTGTAAATGTTCAAAGGATCCTTGAGGCTGTGGTTCCTGTCCATGCCCCACTTTAACAGTTTTTGAAGAGTTATGAGTCTTGCAGATGGGACATGCACTGGAGACTTCAGCTACTATCTGATGAAAATTTCTCCAATAATGTCATCTGAGAATAGTTTTCAAGTTTGTTTACTATGATGGATCATAGCCTGCAAATTTTTCATCAAGCTTCATTTCAGAGAGATTAGAGAGACCAAATCCTGTCTTGGTGTCTTCATAAGAACCCATCTGATTGGAGGGAATACCCAGATTTCTCCCAATATCTCTTTTCAGAGTCTGGTATTTTAACTGAAGTTTGCTCAAGGTTTCATAGACGTAATCTGGAGTAGCTAGATTGTCTTTAATTTGCTGAACGAATTGAATGTGGGTGAAAGCAGGCTGCTTAGCATACTGGCCAGCCAGGGTATTTCCTTTTGCCTTATGAGTTTGTTCCCTAGGGGGAGTAGCAAAGCATCTAGCAAAGCTTGAACGTGCTCATGCTTCTTATTGGAAGTAACAGCAGTTAGGAAACTCTGTTGTTTCCACAGCATGCTAAAATCATAAACCACACCAAAGGTATGTCTTCTATCTATGTATTAGCCCTTTTATTCTTTGCTAGCTGATAGGCTAGACTTAAGCCTATAGATTCAGCTAGTTGTGCTATCTTCACTTCAGGAAGGTGATTACGTACAGTGAGCTCTTGGGAATTAGTGATAGCATACTCAACTTGAAAATATACTTGTTTAGTTTCAATATATGACCAATCCACAAAGAATTCCAAGTCTGTGTTTTGTAGAGGAGTTCCAAGGAGATCAGAGGGAGGCAGGTAAAATTCTTAGATGAAAGTTAAACAATCATGGGTTTCTCCCTTTCTCTGGAGCAGAGAATAGATTATCTGGATTAAGAATGTGACACTATTAAAGAAGAGATGCAAATGACCAATAAGTGCATGAGAAGACAGATACTCAACAATATTAGTCATTAGGGAAATTCAAATGATAACCACATTGAGACACTACTTCACACCCACTAGGATGGCTATAATAAAAAAAGATGGACAATAACAAGTGTGAGGATGTGGAAAATGGAAACCCCATACATTGCTGGTGGAAATATAAAATGTTGCAGTCATCGTGGAACAGTTTGGCAGTTCTTTAAAAGGTTAAACAGAGAGAATTCCATATGACCCAGCAATTCCATTCTTATATATATACTCCAAACAATTGAAAACCTGTCTTCGAAGAAAATCCTGTGCACAAATGTTCCAGCAACATTATTCGTAGTAGCTAAAATGTGGATAGAACCCAATCGTCCATCAACTGATGAATGCATAAACAAAAGTGGTATATCCATACAATAGAATATTATTTGGCCATAAGAAAAGAATGAAGTACTGATACATGCTACGACATGGAAGACCCTTGAAAGCATTATGCTATGTGCAGGAAGCCAGACACAAAAGGCCACATAGTGTATGATTTCATTTATATGAAATGTTCAAAATAGGCAAATCCATAGAGACTGGAAGCAGATTAGTGGTTGCCAGGGGGAGAATGGGGAATGATTGCTTAGTGGTATGGGGCATTTCTTTGGGGCAATGAAAATGTTCTGGAATTAGGTGGTGACAATGGTTGCATAATATTATGAAAATACTAAAAACTACTGAATTGTATACTTTAAAAGGGTAAATTTTAATGGTATGTGAATTATATCTCAATTTTAAAAAAGAATAAAGTACTCCTATAAACTCCTATAGATGGTGACATGAGCTGAGGACAGAAACAGCATTTCATGCGAAATAAGTTTGCAGAGAAATGCTGAGTGTTTTTGGTGAGGAAAAGGGTCTGACCTTCATTAGGTACCATTAGGTGGAAAGGTGACCCCAAGATTAAATGTAACTCCTTCTTCCCCTTAGGCAAGAAGGATATCTCTAGCTACTGGGTGGGGAGAAAGATTGCAATACCCAATGAATCTCTGATTTCAATCTTGTTTCTGAGATAAAACCACAAGAACTTTAACTGTCCCTTTTATATATAAACAAAAAAACCTTAGTATAATTTGAGGGGGCCCAAAATGGGAGGCCTCGAGTTGGTCAAAGGCTAACTCTGTAATGACATTCTAAGGTAGAGGCTCAGGGAAGCCATTTTTAGTGATGTCATAGTGGGTGCCAGCTATTAATAATTCAGAAAAGTTTGGACTCCACTATATGCAATATCCTATAAGTCCCAGAAATCTTCTAAATTGTCTTTTGGTAATAGGGCAAGGGCAATTTTAAATGGCCGTACTTCTATCTGCTGGAAGAGATTTGGCTCCCTAGGATATACCATGGCTTAGATAATGATTCTGGGTCTAAGAAAATAGTAATTTATCCTTACAAACTTTATGTCCTTTTATAAGCAAAGTTTCTAAGAGATAAAAAGAGTCCTCTTGAGAAAAGGACTCTTGAAAAAAGTCCTCTTAGATCAGGTGAACACAAGAGCAAGTTACCTACTATTGGGTCAAGGTAGAGGATCAGGGAAATTGTAAGTCTTAGAGATTATGATTGAGAAGCTGACAGAAGTATGAGGGGGCTTCAGTAAAGCCTTGTGGCGTCACTAAATGCGGTGAATAGAGGACTCAAGAGTGCACAGAAATTGAGGGAAGCCACCAAAGCATGGAGTATTGGAGTATCAGAGACTGGGAGATCAAGAAAAAGTCCTTTGGGTGTACACCTAATAGTATTAATAGCTCCCCATTGAGCCAAAAGGTAGGGGGGATGGAAGGACCAAAGAGAAAGAGAGGGAATGAATGTGTTTGACTGATAAGTCCCACCACTGAGATTTTTTATTATTCCAAGGAACGGTGGTAGAAAACTGGAAGGAATTACTGGTAGACTGTGTGGCTTTGGTGTCCATTAAAAAAGAGATTGGATGACCATTTACAAATAAATTGAGTTATTTCTCCTTGCTGATCCGAAGGCAATTGGGGATACTGGAGGGTGCCTTCCTTGGAGGAGGGGGATCACCTTGTTTCATATTGAGTAACCTAGATAGGGTTGCCAGATAAAACGCAGGAAGTCCAGTTAAATTTAAATGTCAGATAAGCCATGAATAATTTTTTTAGTATAAGTGTATACCCAATATTTCATGAGACATACTTACACTAAAATATTACTCATTCACCTGAAATTCAAATTTTCCTTTATTTTTATTTGCTAAATCTGGCAACTCTAGTTGAATATCTTGTTTCCTTGTCAAAGCAGGAAGATTGTGGGCCCAGTGTCTTTTCCTCTGCAATATCTGCAAGTATAATACCTGTGTCTATCTGTGTTGTATTTCTGGAAGGCCTTTTATTTTCCTCAGGCTGCTTAAGTTGTAATGGCATAAGTTTGCAGTATGGGTTTCTCTTGGTTTACTATGAATTCCACAAAATGCTAGACTAAAAACTGCTGGACTCGTGTTTAAATCATGAATGAGTGGAGTCTGCCAGCCCGTTTTATACTTCTGAATAGCATCTGATGTTTCAGGCTTAAGGCCATTAGGCTTAAGGCCATTAATAAAGGACGTGCAGATTGTTGACAGGGTGTTAGCATTAATGCCCAACCCTGAGTATGCCTTTAAAGTGCTTTCTAATCAGTCCCTAAAATTAGAGACAGATTTATCACACCCTTGTCGACAGGTTTGGATTATTCCTCAGTCAATGGAAGAGGAAAAACTGTCACCAATTTCTTTTAAAAGACTTTCTCCTATCTCTGTGGCTTTTGCATATCCCGACAGGGTGAAGGTATGGGTCAAAAGGTGAGAGGGGCCTGGCACGGTGGCTCACGCCTGTAATCCCAGCACTTTGGGAGGCTGAGGTGGGAGAATTGCTTGAAGCCAGGAGTTCGAGACCAGCCTAGGCAACATAGCAAGATCTTGTCTCTGCAAAAAGTACAAAAGTTAGCCGGGTGTGGTGCGCAACTGTAGTTCCAGCTACTGAGGAGGCTGAGGCAGGAGGATCACTTGAGCCCAGGAGTTTGAGGTTACAGTGAGCTATGATGACACCACGGCACTCTAGTGGACAGAGTGAGACCCTGTCTCCAAAAAAAAAAAAAAAAAAAAAAAAAAAAAAACAAAGGTGAGAGGAAGCTGAGAAAGGGAAAGAGGAGGAGGAGGTGGAGGAGAGCAGAGCAGAGGAAAGACAGGAGGGAGTCAGGTTATAAGAGACAGAAACAGATAGAAAGGAGGAGGTCACTGGGAGAGAGAAGGCTGAGGTTGTTTTAAGAGAAGACACAACAGATTGAAATCCTTCCAAATTGTTTCTTTTCTCAACTTCTTACCCGTTAAAGAAAGCCACCCTTACAAATTATCTATGTTATTTCCTTTTTGCTCTAAGGAACCATACAAACGCATGAGTCGTGACAAGTCCTAGGAGTCCCAAAAGGACCACTGCAGTTAAAAATCGTCTTCCTTGAAGTCACACCATTGAACTCATAACAAAAAGTTCCAACACAGCAGAAGGGAGAAAGGCCTTGCCCTACCTTATGATCATCATCTAATTCTCTGCTCCCAGAGAACTCTGAAAAACAAAAGGAAAATAGAGGCAGTGACTTCAGTCCAACAATAGGTTAATCCCCTCAAAGAATCAAAACCTGCAACTTCTGAGCTGCAACAAAAAATTGGAGCATGCCAGCAGGAACAGGACTTACCACTGGACCCAAAGGGGGCCTCCAAGACAGGAGGAAGAAGGTTCCTCAGCTTGTTCTGACCTTATCTGCAACCTCTGCAGGGTCGAGGACCTATCCAGACCCAATCCAAGTCACAGTAGCAAAACTGTCAAGGGCCAAAATAGTTAAAGTGACTCAAATAGAGGTTGCAGGCTTTACTGAGTTGATGTGAATCAGGAAACAAGTGCCTCAACACTTGGTAACTCTTTGAGCCAAAGTAGGACCGGGGTTTTTACAGGATGAGGAGAAGAGACTGTGGTCTCGCGCCAGGTTGCAGTTTTCTCTATGTGTAACTGCCGCGAGACTTGCAGTCGGAATGGTTGGAGGTTGTTCGGGTTTATCACGACTCTTTCTTGGGATCAGTGGTGCAATCTCACTTCAGCTCCTGTCACGACAGTTCTTTCACAAGCAAACTTTGCAAGCCTGTGGGTTGCCTGTTACCTGTTTAATGCCAGTTAAAGTACAGGAGATGGAGAGGTAGAAAAGAAAAACAGAAAGAAAACAAGAAGAGAAAATAAAAAGAAAGGAGACAAAGTTCCAAACAAGGATAGACTAGGGTCTGTTTTAATTTTTTTTTCCGGTTGTCTCTCAGCTTCCACCATTTATGCATGCTCCACTCAGATGCACAAATTCCAGAGTTCAACCTTTAGATTTTCGCCTCCACCCACAGCCCAGTTCTAACATCCCAGCGTTCTCCGCCCCCAATACTCCTCTGCAGCCCAGGTTCGTTGCCCTCATATCTCCATCCCATAGCCACAGGAGAGGTCGCATCTGTTGGGGGCGGGGAGGGAGCATGAGATCAGGGAAAGCTTCACAGAGAAGGCTGTATCTGAGCTGGACCTCGACGGCAGGGCAGGATTTACCAGGATAGCGATGGAGGGAAAGACCTTCCAGGAGCAGCCAGTGGTATGAGTATGTTCATTGTTCAAATAGAGTATTATGGAGGGCCTTCCTTGTGCCAGGCATTAACTGTGTTCTGGGTAAGAGTACGGGCTTTACGAAGAAAGGCCATGGGATGGGGATCAGCTGTGACACAATCAGTGAAACAGGCTGCGTGGAGACTGCCACACTGAAGAGCTAAAGCCCTGTTTAATGGGGACAACTCCTGCTCAAATGCTGGCAGTCACAGCCATGTGGGCCTGGTAGGGTGTGATATTCCGGTATTTCAAGAAATGCTAGAATTCTGGAGTTTTGTGTGAAATAGTTTAATGTTTAAAATACCAGCCACTACATTTAAAAGAATAATTTTATAGGACAGACTCTAACGCATTCGTAGACTGGATCTCTCCGTGTTTTCTCTTTAAATGGATAGATATAATCGTATGTATTTTTCACATACAACTTGATGTTTTGAAGTGTACATATGTTGTGGAATAGTTTAATTAACAAATACATTACCTCACATAGTTGTCATTTTTGCAGTGATAACGCCTGACGTTCACTATCTTTGCGTTTTTCAAGAATACGATATATCATCATTAACTACAGTCACCGTGCTGCACAGTGGGATCTGTCCACGTTTGCCATTCTGATGTATAGGCTTAACTCGATACTGAGAACAGCAGGCGAGGCTCCCAAACCGGGGCCTCTGCTTGTCTCCAGCCTTCCTTCCACGTGCATCTCTCCTTCCCTGCCACTCTGTGACCCACTCTGCGGAAGCTGTTGCCCCGAGGAGCTTTGTTGTTCTTGCACATGTTGTTCTCTCTGCTTGAAGGGCCCTTTTCCACATCCCCACTTCAGTTTTCTTCTCTTCACTAATATCTCCCATTCCTCAAGGGGAAGCTCCTTTGAGAAACCTTCTCCATTTCCTTCTCTGTGCTTCCAAATACCCCGGGCAGTACTTACTGCATTGTATCGTCATTTTTTTGTCTACTCATCTTTCTTTTCCACTAGACTGAGTGGAAAGCCAGCAACATAAGGGCATGCAAGAAATATTTGTTTGGAAAATGAATAAATGGAACAAATATATGTTTACGCCACTTTGCTATATGTAAACACGCACCAGGAAAAATAGTCCTCTTACATATCCAGCCACCCATTTATTCAGTAAATATTTCTTGAGTGCTTATTATGTGCCAGCGATGGTTCTAGGTGATGGGGATACAGGAAAGAACATGCCAGACAAAGTCCCTGCACTAAACACAATATATGCTGTGATGCAAGATGGCAATAAATGCTATATGGAGAAAATAAAAGTAGGGTAAGGGGTTAGAAGGTGACAGGTGCACTTTCACACAGGGTAGTTGGGGAAGGGATCTCTGAGAAGGTGACATTTTGAGCAAAGATTTCACAGACGGGAGAGAGCAAACAGTACAGACAGTGGGAGGAGAGCACACCAAGAAACGGCAAGTACAAAGGCCCTGAGGTAGAAACATTTTTAGCATGTTTAAGGAGTAGCAAGGAGGCTAGAGTGGCTGCAGAGGAGTGAGCAAGGAGGAGAGTGGTGGGAGATGAGGTCAGAGAGACAACAGAGGGCCAGACCATGTTGCCATCAAGCTACACCACCACCCATTGAACACATAGCCTTGCTGAATAGTAGGGTAAGAAAACTCGGCCTTGCTGGGATGAGTGGTGGCAGCTCCAGGGAGATACGTGTAGGTCAAAACAGCTTCCCCTATAGACAGATGCTTCCCTTAGCTCTCTCCTCACCCAGAGACCTTCCCACAAGGCTCTCGGATGTAGGTCCCACAGGAGGCCAGGCATTGTTTGCCTTGGGAGGGCCATGAACTGGTGGAGATTGGTCAAAGTTGTTTCCTGCTGGTTGGGGCTGGGACCAGGCTGTGCACCCCCGCCCAGTTGGAAAGGACTGCAGAGCTGTTATTCATCAGATACGCTGCCGTTTAGAACCAGTCTGGAGTTTCCCACCTCTGCACCTCTCCTTCTCCTAGGAAGTCACACCGAAAGAGTCAGGAGACCCATGTTCTACTCCCTGCTCCGCCTCTACAACGAGTTGGGAGGCCCAGGGCAAGTTGGGCGCTCTGTGAAATGAAGGATTTGGACTAGATGTTCTAACACTTTCAGGTCACATCTGTGTCTTAACTTTTTCTGCCTGGCGGGCCACCTGATTTCTGACCCCTGACGTGGGTCTTTGTGACCCTCCTCGTGCTGCTGCACCTGGGGGTAAGCACAGCTGGGCTGCTTATTCCAAAGCAGTGCGAGTGGCAGGGTTTGACCACAGCCCCAAGGTCTCTTCTCCTAAACATCTCCCTCCATGGCTTTTCCTTTCCTGCCTGCCCTGACATTCCTGCCGTCAGTCATTCCCCACAAAGAAAGGTGGGAGGCCTTCTCCAGGGGTGACAGCTAGGAGCCAGCAGGCCTGCAGACCTGCCCTGCCCGGGCGGGGCTCAGTCATCCTCCTGGAGGGCAGAAAGGAAGGGCCTCTCCCCTGAGGGGGGCAACACGAGCGAGGCTATCAGAAAACCGCTGGGGGAGGCTCACGTGAGGCTCACTTCTGCGTGTTCTTGAGCAGCTGCGGAGCACGAAGAGCCAGGGGAACTAGGAAGCTCACCGCGTGGGAACACCCTCGCGGCTGGTGGCACTGAGGAACACCTTAGTCAATCTCATGCTTTGGCTCGGGGCTAGTCGCTGTGGAAATTATTCCTCAGCTGTGGATTTTTCAAACCTTGAGGCACAGTCTAATCCACCAAACAAGCCTAAGGAAGAGGACACTGGCCTTCCCCCAGAGTTGCTGTTGCAAAGGATTGTGGGAGTCCTGAGTTCTCCCTCCCATCAGAAGTGTGAGTTGGGCAGGAAGACTTGAGGCAGGTTGAGGATGGAGGATGCTTGTGCAGCCCAGTGGCCCAGCACCTGGGGTCAAGGAGGGACCTTAGACTCTAAGGGTTAGAGCATCCTGTGAATTCAGCCAGGCCTGGGTTCCAGGCCCAAACTGCTTCCTTTATGAACTCTCTTTGCAAATATTAATACGTAGGCATATAAGGAAACAGGATGTTCTTTTCACTTTAAACCAGGAGTCACAAGATCACATGAAGTGGGCTACATATAACCAGCTGGCGTGTGGGTGGGGACTATGGGTGCTGGAGGGTACATGCCCCATCTACAGGCAGTAGCCACTACTCAGCTATCCTCAGTTATTGCCATGCTGCAGTCTGCCCAGGTGGCCCCATCTACCAGGGTCTTTTGTTTGTGTGCTTGCTTGCTTGCTTGTTTTTTTGAGACAGGGTCTTACTCTGTCACCCGGGCTAGAGTGCAGTGGCATCATCATAGCTCACTGAAACCTCAAACTCCTGGGATTGAATGATCTTCCCATCTCAGCCTCCCGAGTAGCTGGGACTACATGCGCATGCCACCATACCTGGCTAATTTTTCTATTTTTTGTAGAGGCAGAGTCTTGCTCTTGTTCAGACTGGTCTTGAACTCTTGGGCTCAAGCAATCCTCCCTCCTCAGCTTCCCAAAGTGCTGGGATTATAGGCGTCAGCCACCTCGCCCAGCTTGTTTTGTTACAGAGAAAGATCTTTATGCAATGAGTTTAGAAATTTCCCACATTTCATGTTGGTAATGAATTACATTTGTATTTATACAACAAGCATGTTGACAGCACTTACTATCTGCAGGCACTGTTCTAAGCATTTTGCAAATAATAACGTATATAGTGCTTATGACACTCTTATGAGATAGGTCTAATTACACTTCATTTTATGGATGAGGAAAATGCAGCACAAAGAAATTAAGTAACTTGCCTAAGGTCCCTCAACTGGTAAGTGGCAGAGCCTGGGTTCAGAGCCAAGCCGCCTGATTGTAGAGTCCGTGCGCTTTGTCACCACGCTATGCTGTCTCTCATTAGCACAAGCACACGAGCACGCCAAAGACAGAGAAACAAAGCATGTGCAAGACACTGTGCAGCACTAAAAACAAACAGACAGACAAACAAACAAACAAAAAACCCCTCAGGCCTTTTGTTTGCTTCCTCTGCTTTAAACCAAATCCGACAGAAACTGGCACCTTCGCCACGTTCTGTTTTTGTTGTCTACTTGATACACTCCTTCATGCCTGGCTCCTATCATAACAACGCTTTCTTATTTTCAGTTATTCCCCAAACTGATTTCTTTCCATTCCTTCTTTTTTTTTTTTTTTTTAAGAATAATTTCCATTTTATTTTTTTTCCCAAAGGCTGGTCTTTCTTCAGTCCTCAAGGGCTGAACCCCTTACATGGGCGTTGGTGGAGGTCGTGGGGCAGCACCCGCAGGTCTAAATCGGGGTGGGGGTGTTCGGTCCTTGCGGGCTTCCCGACAACGATTTCTGACGACCTTACTGTGAATGGCACAACTCACGCAGGAATGTAGCTTCACATAGAGCTTGGGAAGCACATAGGCATCGAAGACACTCGCTTCAGAAATGTCCCTGACAGCTGCAGCCTCCACTATGTTCTGAATGACAAACTTCTTTATAGCTTTGTCTTTAAGCACACACCGGGCACAGTTCATGCAGCGAATAGGCTGCACGTGGCCGTGGCCCTTTTTGGCACCACTGTTGTTCCTTCTTTTCTTTGTCATCTTGGGAGCAAGAAAGCTCACAGCACCCTCCAACTCCTGGGCTCAAGTGATTCTCCTGCCTCAGCCTCCCAAGAAGCTGGGACTACAGATGTGCACCGTGATGCCTGGCTAATTTTTCTATTTTTTGTGGAGACGGGGTCCCACTCTTGCTCAGGCTGGTCTCGAACTCCTGACCTCAAGTGATCCTCCTGCCTTGGCCTCCCATAGTGCTAGGATTACAGGCTTGAGCCTCCGTGCCCTGTCCTTCCAGCCTTTCTATACAACTAATCTTGCCTCTTTGCCTTTCTGTCATTCTTGCCCTCTAAAATGCTACCTCTCCCTCTTTTCATTGTTCATTCTAGATATTCACCTTGAAAAATCCTGCTCAAGTCCTCCCAGAATTCCTCTCCCCTGTCAGGTGGACCCCATGGAACTCATCCAGCTGTGGGGACTTGGGGCCCACAGGCATCCCTCATCCACATTCCCTTTCTGTGCTTGTACTTATTTGTTGTCTGTGTTGCATAATGCAGCCTTTCATAATCATATACTTCTTAGTATTAATACTTGCTTTTTTGTGTGTTTGTATTGTCTTCTCGGCAAGAGTGTGAGCCTGGGGAGCAGGGACTGTGTTGACTAAGAATTCCACTGTCCTTTGCCCAGTGCCGGGAGGCCATATCACATAATGGGCAAGGGCCTGGGCTTTGGAGCAGTCCCACCTGGGCCCAAGTCTTAGTTCTGCCACTGGCAAGCTGTGCGATTAACGGCAAGTCATTTGCCTCTCCAAACTTCATTTTCCTCATCTGTAAAATGAGGAGCATAACTAATACCTCCTTCATAGGGTTATTGTAAACATAAGGCATAGGAAATGCTTCACCCAGGGCCTGAATATAGCCTAGTAGGCCTTTGGCATTTGGTAGCCCTTATTACTATGTCGCAGGTACCATTAACCAGGTTGGGTAGCTGTGAAATTCTTCAATCTCTTGGCTCCAAGAGAATCTCTGGGTTTTAGGGTTAATTTCATTCAGGTATGCCATTTTTAGGAACTATTGGATAGGACTTGGGGGAAAAAAGGGCCCTGAAGTCATACAATTAGAATGTAATTTTTCATGGTTCAAGTCAAGCTTGACCTCTCCCAAATGGAAGGAATGGAAGAGTCTAGGCCCTCTTCTGGTTTAATGGGGTGTGTGTGGGGGGCGGGCAATGACTGTGCATGCATGTGATTTTTCCAAAGCAGAGTCTAGGATATGTGTTTGTACAGTGGGTCAAATTGCCTAGGAGTAGGCTTCCCCAAACACTTTAATGTACACAACAGGTTGAGTCACACTATCAGTTAACATAGAGTTCCTGGTACTAACCCTTTCCAACCTCCCTACTATCACTAGATAAGCAATCCCAGGCTACTCGACACGAGCTGACTCATACTTATTGTTAAAACATGACTTGCCAAAGGAGAATTTTCTGCATGGTTCTCCCCTCTAGGACAGGAAACAAAGATTTCCCAAATTCAAGAGGACAGAAACCTCCATGGCCCTCCTTAAATATACCCTTTAAGTTCCCCTGCTTCACAGCCTTACTGAGGTCCACTTCTGGCATTTTTCTGGAGGCTTCTGAGGACTACCAATAAGGTGTCCGGAGGGCACATTTAGGGACTGCATGTTCACATTAAGCTCATTGCTGAGAAAAAATGTCAATCCTTATATGTGGGTATGGCAGGGACAAGGAGGACTCTCACGGCATAATGACATCATAGAATTCGCTTGTGAGTCTCCCTTACTAGAGGCCCTAGTGTGAGACTCCCAACTTCTTGGTTTAGAGAATTGTAGAATGATGTGCTGCTTCCTCTTCTTTTTATTGTTTTTAAGACAACTCAGACTTAACCTAGAGTAAGAAGGTTTGTTGTTGTTCATCATGATGATGATATGATTTCAGGTTTGTTTTTCAGCATCCAAATGAGTGCCACCCTTCAAAATAGTCACTTCGAGATACCATGAACTTGAAAAAGTGAATTCACCAAACAGCTCTTAAGCATTTACTATGTGCCAATACTGGGCCAGGTCCTTAAAGCCATAGTAAGTTAACCGTAAGTTAAGAGCACGTGCTCCAGAGCCGACTTACTTGAGCTGAGGTCCTGGCGCTGGTGGTTACGAATGTTTCTCTCTGAGCCTCAGTTTTAGCAGTGTGGTCGTTACTGAGGACTGAGGCTTCGGCCAACAGCAGCCATACTTGCGAGGGGGATGTCTGGCAGCCATTTTGCAACTGGGAACTGGTAAAGCAAGAGAAAATGGCAGCTCACTAGACATATGCAATAAAGGACAGGGAGGGAGAGCCAATAGGTATCCCCCACTGAAGAGAAGAGAACACTACCTAACTATGCATGTGGAATGGACATGGGCTATGTAATGGAAATATGCGAGGTGGGCTGAGAGGGGTGAGAATACGAGTCCTGGGTCTACCTGTTACTATCTACGAAATTTTTTTAAATTGCTTAATTTCCCTGTGTTTCAGTTTCCTCAAGTCTCATTAGCCCCTACAAAATGGGGATAATAAGACTTCCTACCTCATAAGGCTATTAAGAGGAATAAATGAGATAATGAATACAAAACACTTAACACAATGCCTGGCCCAAAATGAGCACACAAGCATGTGTGCGTGTATGTGTGTGTCAAATCACCAAAACATGGTCCCTGTTCCCCTTTAGAAGTTCGCAGTCTTAGAGCCACGAAGAAGACCAGTACACAAATAGCCAGGATATACTTTAAGTGACATGTGGAAAGTATTAGCTAATGCAGCAAAGATGAGATCACAGCATGTAGGAATTAGTAGACAATCCACAGAGGAGTGAGTGTTCATCCACGGTGAGGCTCACAGGATAAGTATATTTTTAATTTTTTAATTTTTAATATTTATGGATACATACTGGTTGTACATATTTACAAGGCACATGGGATGTCTTGATACGAGTATGCAATGTGTAATGATCATGAGTAGATTTTTTGACAATTAGACTTGGTGGGGCAAGTGATTGAGGAGAATAGACTAGTCTACGTAAAGTTGCAGGGGTGGGGGCATGGTGGCTCATGCCTGTAATCCCAGCACTTCGGGAGGCCAAGGCAGGAGGATTGCTTAAGGCCAGGAGTTTGAGACCAGCCTGAGTGACACAGGGAGACTGTATCTTTAAAAATATATATGTATATTTTAAATTTAAATTTTTTTAAAATTAAAAAATAGAATGTATGATAAAAATTATTTTTTTAAAAGGTACGGGGCTGGAAAAGTGAGGATACGTTCAGGTAACAGAGAATTCAGTTTTGTCTGGAGACTACTTGCAGATCTCTCTCTCTCTCTCTCTCACCAACAATAACAGCAAACCTTCTTACTCTAGGTTAACACTGAGTTGTCTTAAAAACAACAAAAAGAAGAGGAGGCAGCACATCATTCTACAATTCTGTAAACCAAGAAGTTGGGAGTCTCACACTAGGGCCTCTAGTAAGGGAAACTCTCAAGTAAATTCTATGATGTCATTATGCAGTGATAGTCGTCCTCATTCCTGCCATCCCCACGTATAAGGACTGACATTTTTCTCAGCAATGAGCCTAGTGTGAACATGCAGTCCCTAAATGTGCCCTCTGGACACCTTACTGGTTGTAAGACTTCTGTCAGCTCTGATATTCTTTGTTGTTACAAATAGCAGAAAAGAGGCAGGAAAGACAGGTTGGGTAACAGCTGAATGCCGGATAACAATGTTTATGTCTAAGGAAAAGGGCCATGGAAGATTTGTGAGCACAAGAATGATATAGTTGGACTTTAGGACAACTTAACTGGTAGGATTACAGAGGATGGATTTGAGAAGGAGGAAGTTTGGAGGCCGGGAGATGGGCTAGGAGGCTACTGCCACCATCTGAATGAGAGATAATAGGGGCTGAACTAGAGCGTGGCCGAGGAGATGAAAGGAGAAGATGGACTGAAAAGAAGTTTCAGTGCCATCCTCAGTAGGACTTGGTACTTGCGAGATGGTGGGTGAATAAAAGTAGGAGTCAAAGTGTACCCCAATGAAGAGTTATCATGAGGACATCAGCAACAGTGATTAGGAAGTGGCACAGGTTTGGAGACAGCAGGTGACATTTGTGGTGGAGTCTGAAGTGCCAGTGGGCCTATAAGAGGAGGTACCTGGCAGGCAATCGGAAAGAGGAATAAAGCTTCAGTGGTGCTGTGATTGCCCAAGGGATTTTTGAAACACTTTCTTTGGAACCATTCCAACAGAAATAAATTAAACTCTTTAGTCTCTAAGCACTGAGTAGATTGTGCATTTCCATATCTAATTAAAAAATTGTTTAAAATATACAAAACCATAAAATATGTATAAGGAAGTCCAATAAATTTTGATTTCCCCGTGATGACTACTTTATGATCAAAAAATACCTGAAAAGCTTTAGCCCCAGATCGCTCTCTTTCTTTCTCTTCTCTCTCACTCACTCTTTTTGTCTGTCTATCTCTGTGTCTCTGTCTCTGTCTCTTCCTGTACATCTGTCTCTGTGTGCGTGTCTCTCTCTCTTATGCTGGTGTCATAAGAATGGCATTGGTCTGCCTTTCGGAAACCCCAGACTGCCTTCTGAGCCAGCTCCTAAGCCACACACCGTTATGATTACACCTCGTTTCTTGACCACAAAACAGCATTACCGAACTTGATCGCTAACTTATTCATTAGAATTAGTCTCAAATGACCTAGCTGTTTCCGAAGAGCAAATCTCTCCCTCCAAGGGTAAAGGTAAACTCCCTGAAGGGTAAAACCGACGGTCGAGCAAAGACTTGAAGAAGATGGGGGGAGTCGGCCCTGCTGATATCTGGGGGGAAAATGTCACAGGCAGAGTTAACTGCTAAGTACAAATGCCCTAAAAAGTGGGAATGTGCCAGGCTAGTTGGAGACTCAACAAGGAGAGCCGTATGGCTGGAGCAGGATGAGAAAGAAAACTATGGTACGACATTAGATCAGAGAGGTGGCGGAGTGGGTGAGACAGATCATGTTAGGGTCTTCTAAGCTATTTGATTGCTCATTTTTTGACTTTAAAATTTTAATAATGTATTTTCTTTAACCCAATATATCCCAAACATTATCATTTCAATATGTAATCAAGGTAAGAATTAATGATGCTGTGCTTTTTTCATGCTAAGTCTTTGAAATTTGATGTATATATCACACTTAACAACACATCACCTAGAACGTGTTAACCAAGGCACTTAACATATGGGCTATGGATTTCTAAGCTATTTTAAAGACTTTGGTTTTTACTCGGAGAGAAATTAGGAACGAGGGGAGGATCTGAGCAAAGGTGAGACACGATCTGACTTTCATATTTAAATGATCCTTCTGGCTGCTGTGATAAGAATAGACTGTGAGGGGACCAGCGTGGAAGCAGGGAGACCAGTTAGGAGGCTCTTGCTGTGATCCAGGCAGTGCGTGCTGGTGGCTCAGATGAGGGTGGGGCAGTGAGGTGGGGGAAGTGCTCGGAGTCTGGGTAGCTTTCAAACATGGAGCCCAAAGAATTTTCTGATGAGTTAGATGTGATATAAGAGAGAAAGAGAGGACTCAAGGATGTCGCCTAGGCTCTTGTCCTGAGCAAAGAAGGACAGAGTTGCTATAACCGAGATGGCAAGAGACAACATTATAGAAGCATCAGAAGAATATATGATGTTATACATTATATAATAATGATATAGAATAATATTTCTGTAGTCTTGGATTGGGGAAGGCTTTCTTAAAGAAGCCATGAAATTCAGCAACTGCAAAGAAAAAATTGACAGATTATGACAAAATGCAAATTTCTTTATGGTAAAAGGCATAATTAAAAGAAAAGTGGTGGACCAGAAGAAAATATTTTAACATGGATACCAAGCCAGAGTAAGATTCATAACATGTAGAGAATACTTCTACGACATTAAAAGACAGGTGACTCCATGGAAAAATGGGCTGAAGCTGTAAACAGGCAATTTGCGGGGAAAGAAATACCAGTTAGGCCAGTAAACCTGTGAAAAGAGGCTCAACCTCATTAGAGAAATACAAATCAAAACAACAAAGCAATACCAATTTTTACTCATGATACTGGTAAATAAAATAAAATTAACGACTGATAATTTTTATTATTGACAAGACTGCACAGAAACAGGCACTCTCATACACATTTGTTTGTTTGTTTGTTTGAGGCAGGGTCTTGCTCTGTTGCCCAGGCTGGAGTGCAGTGGCATCATCTTAGCTTACTGCAACCTCAAATTCTTGGGCTCAAAGTAATCCTCCTGCCTCAGCCTCCCAAGTAGCTGGGACTACAGGCGTCTGCCACCATGCCTGGCTAATTATTCTGTTTTTTTGTAGAGATGGGAGTCTCACTATGTTGCTCAGGCTGGTCTCGAACTCCCGGCCTCAAGTGATCCTCCCATCTTGGTCTCCCACAGTGCTAGGATTATGGGAGTGAGCCACCACGCCCAGCCCACTCATACACTCTTAGTGGAAGTATAGATTCGTAAAGAATTTCTGGTGGACAATTTTGCAGTCTACCAAAAATTTAAATGTCATACCCTTTGATCCAGCAATTCCATTTTTTAGGGAACTAATCTACAGAAATAATCACACAAGTGGCAGACATCTAGATAAAAGGATATTCATTGCATCGTTGTCTGTAATAGTGAAAAACTGGAATGGTTTAAGAATTCAGCAATAGGAGAATGGTTAAAATAAATTCAGGTACATCCATACTGTAAAATACCATGTAGCCTTAAAATGGGTAAGGTAGATCTATAGATGTAGCTGGACATAGTGACAGAAGGAGATAATAAAAATGTGTTTTTAAGGGGAAAAAAAAGCAAATTATACAACGATGTGTATAGTATGATCATATCATACTATGATCTTTTTTTAAAAGAAAACCTCATGTATGTGTGTGTGTAAATGCATACAAAAAGATCTGTAAAAATGCTAAACTCTTGTTGCTTATGAGCCTAGGCTTGGGATTACATGTGTGGATGAATGGAGACTTTTTTCTCCCTCTGTATACTTCTTTGTTCTTTGAAATACTTTTACAATCAAAATGAATTACTTTTATAATTTTTAAGTTAAAAAATGAGGGATAAATCAGATACCACGTATTTCTGAAAGTTCCCAAGGAGGAATCCTGGGGGCAGTAGCTTATTTGTTACATTGCAATCACACTGTGCTATTATGCAGCGCGATGAGAACAGCTTCCAATGCGTGCTATGTGGCCTTGGGAAAGACACATTTTTGAGCCTCAGTTTTCTTGTATAGAAAATGTTGATAATACCTGCCTCATTTATTTTACTGAACAGTTGCGAAGATGAAATGGAAAGGCATTTTAAAAATTACGAAGCCCTATACAAATGCAAAGGATGTTTAATATTTCATGTACCGGTTAATGGCCCACTTTTTTGAACAACAGTTAATAATATCAAAATTCAGTTCCAAGCAGAAATTTAGACGATCTCTTAGCATTTGTTTTAACAGAATTCTTCATTTCCCGGTTAGGTCTTACATGGCAGCAGTGTAGGTATTTTACTTAAATGTTGCAGAGTGTTTTGTGTTTGTATGAGAGATTCTGCTGCAGATGGGTTTTAGCAATACTCTTACATCATACCCTCCACCCCACCCATCTTTGGGCCAACCAGCTTGGACATATTTAATTAATTAACAAACTCTTACTTACTTAGTACTTAACTTTGTGCCTGGTATGCCCCTGTGGGTAGATGGCCAGATATTCGGGTTTGTCTGGGACTGTCACAGTTTATGTTTTCTGTCCCATTTAATTGCTAATAGTGTCCTTTTCACTCTCAAAAGTGTCCTAGTTTTAATGATCAAGTATATGGACACTCTACTATGGTCACCTATGGGGCATGAAAGGAAACACAGGAAGTCCTTGGCTTATAAACACCAGACTAACAAATTTCTTTTCCCATTGCCCCTCCCCACCACTGGAAATGTCCGTATTACTTGCAGGGGAGCCATTGCAGAAACTGTGAGTCTTTTGGAGACTTAGTGGACCTAGAGGTCAAGGCAGAATCAAGGCTGAGAAGAGCTGGTATGGATCTCCAGAGGGCCAGCTTACAAATTGTCCTCCTCTGCAAAACCTCGTCCCTCAGACCATTTCTCTTTATTGCATTGCCTAGTCCTCCTGGTCAGAGATTTATTTGGGGAAAAACAGCTTTCTATTTCCAACAGTGCGAATAGGTTGGGCAATGTTCATGAAATTGATTTTTCCCCCCTCCTAAGAGGGAGGTGGATATGTACTTGCACAGAGGAACGGGGGAGTTTCTGGGAGGAATACGGATGGAAAGCAAAAAGTAATTTTAGAGCATGGGACATTCTGGGGAGTGAGACTCTCCCTTAGGTCAAAGTAGAGATAAAAGGAGCCGGGGAGCCATGAGAGTTGCGAGCAGAAAGGAAGGTGGGTGTCAAAGATACGCAATAGTTATTGGGGAAAAAATGTTGATTTGTGCACAACCCATGTCTTGGGGAAAAAAGGAACATTTTTTCTCTACCACCTGCTACTCCTGCTTCTTCTTCTCTGTCCTACATGGCCCAGCACCCCAGAATTCAAGCCAGTGCTAGACTATGTGCTATATAAGTCTGGGAATGAGACTTCAAGTACAGCATCGTTTCTGTAGGAGTGTGTATTCTTGGGTCCAATCAATGAGCTTACCAGTACATTTTGGGACACACCCTTTCATAAGGTGGGAACTGCCTGTTATAAGACCTGGTCCCCATGCTGGAGGGGTTCAAAGTCACTAGATTTAAGGGAGACCAGTTAATGAATAGGGAACTACTGGAGAGCAATTAAGTGCCAACTGTAGGGTAGTGGCTCTAAGTATAATATGAATTTATGCTAAGGGGAGCCCAGAGATAGTGGTATGTGGGTTCATTGAAATCTTCTCATAAGACAGCATGACTGCTCTGTGCTGAGAATATACATGGATAGCAAGAGGAGGGAGGAGAAAATTCTAAGTTGTGACAGAAGTCTCCTGGAGCTAAGGTTTGGCATCAGACGTGCACATAGACAGGGTAGGCTGTAAAGAGGAATCAAGCCTGATGGAAGCAAAATGACCTTCTGAGAAGCAGTGGGCAACTGGCTCGGCTAAGGTCAGATGGAGTCAAACATTTCCTGCAAATTAAAGTTCACAAAACATATCACTTGAAACTTGCGCACATTTCATGTGACTGAACACTTTGAGGCAATAAATCCTGACAGCATTGTTCAGGTGGATGATTTCATGTGGCTAAAGTTCAGATGAGGTGAGGATCAGATCTTGGAAGGCTGGGAATCCAGATTAAGGACTTTGGACTTGATGAAAGAGTCCATACATGGTGTTATTGAAAATGCTCGATCAGGGCTGGAACGTTGGCCTTGGGCTGTTACATAGGATGAAGGAGGGAGAAGTCAGAGAGACCATTTAGGAAGCTGCTGTAATAGGCCAGGAGGGAGGAGCTGAGTACCTGGACCAGAGTGGAAGCAGCGGATTGGAGAAAGAACAAATCTGAGAGCTGTTGTAGAAATGGAAGCAATAGGACTTAGAGGTGGCACGGGAAGAGCCAGACCAGGCCCTTAGGTTTCTCAGGGTAACTTAAACACGACAGGAAGCTTTATTAGAAGTTCATGTTCACGTGAAAGTTTCTTACCTGTGGAGCCTCCCATGCCCTTCTAGTGAACTCCCCTTTCCAAGGAAACCCTATAGCACCTATTCAGTAACTTAATTCTGCAAAAATTCAGACTCATCCAGTGGAAGTTTTAAAGCGTTCATTCACTAACTTGATTTTGCAAAATCAGGTTAGAGAAAAAGTGCTATAAGATTTCTGACCTGGGAGACATAAGCATGTAAGTCATTCTATTGCCAGTTTTGGTGGAGGGTAGTGACAACTACCAGTGCTTCAAAAAAGAGTGACATGTCCAGAGTCTGTTCACATAGAAATGAATGCTTTTACGCTTCATAACCCCTGTGCCCTTCCTGTGAACCCCATCTCCCCAGGAAACCTTAAAGCACCAATTTGCTAACCTAATTTGTAAAAGGAGGTTAGTGAATCAATGCTGTATGACTTCCATGGAAATATTTGAAATTAATTAACCTTGTCAGCTTTTATTTGCATAGGTTCTCTTTCAACTATATCTGTCCCCCCACAGTACAACTTTTTAATAAGATTGGTTTTAAACAATGAGACTTAGAGAATCTGTGTACAAAGAGCTTGAAGAATTTAAATGCGTGGGTTTATTATTAACACAATAGCAAATATATCAAGGAGACACGCCCCATGAAAAGTGTTTCAAAGAAACACAAATCTGCTCTGAGAAAGGTCTGTACCCAATAAGTAAGCCCGAAGAGGCATGTTTGCTTGGTGATGCCCAACAGATAAGCCTGGCAAACCTCGGTGTGATTGAAGAAGCCAGTTTGAGACTCAGCCCAGTCCAGGCAAGCTACTGGCACCTGCTGCTCTCGACAAACCTCGGCACAATGGTGTTCGCATTTTGGAAGGTCTTTCTCATCCTAAACTGCCTCACAGGTAAGGAAAGGCTCTCTAAACCACCACAGATAATTGGAAATGGAGTTTCCTTTTAAACTAAAATTGCACATTTTTACATAGAATTTTTCCCTCCTGTACTTCAAAGGAATTGCTATTAGTATGCTCATTTTCAGAGCTCTTGCTTAGCAAATATGTGTCACGCTGATATTTTGGGGGGCGGGGGAGCCTATAATATAATTGTTTTATGCAGCTCCTGAATTAAAATTTTTTCGGAAGAAAATGACAGTATCTTTCTTTACTTAGCTTGAAAAGTGAACAAATGAATTTACTCTGAAACCAAAGTTTGTGCTAAGGATAATTTTTTTCTCTGTTTTACCTTAGTAAGACAGCAGGCAGAGCCTGGGTTGGAGGGCCCGCCGTGGCTTACACATGGGAAGAGCTGAGATTTAATGAATGCTTTACTATCTAATATTTCTTAGGGAGTTGTGGTTTTCTAATCCTAAGGCTGTATTTTGAAAAATACGTGAGTGATTTATCATTGTGCACAATATGGGTGATTTCAGGGATTTGAGCTAAACAAAATCACTTTTAGAGTCAAAATTCTGATGTCGGTTAGACCCAGGAGAGATCACGAATTCAGAAAACCCCTTGGCTAGTTTTTTTTCAAATACCAGATACATTTTGAATCTGTTCCTATGATAAGTTAGGTCCATAGTAGATACAATAATATCATTTATCAAAAAAAGAGGACTTTTTAAAGCCATCAGTAATATTGGACAGTCATTAGAATAAGGTTTACTAAGCATGTTTAATGCCATAAGAAAATGCTCAGGATAAAACATTAAGTGAAAAAGCAGGATACCTACACATGCTTAGAATAAATTACTAAAAGGTTATATATACTGAAGTGCTCATGGTGATTATCTTTGGGTGATGGGATTATAAATGATTTTGATTTTATTTTCCAACTTTTCCATACTTTCCTGTTTTTTACAAAGAATATTATACTATTTTTATAACTAGAAAAAAATGTCACTTTTCAAGACTATCTGATATTTAGTAATAGTTCTTTAAATGTTCATTATTAAACGTTTAAACATAAATGTTGTATGGAGTCAAATGTCACTAAAAGGCAATACTGCATTACCCAGTGACCTAAACAGGCCTTAGAGCTGGAAACACATGTTACTATTTTCCCTTCCTCCCGGGAATATTCATTTAAATCTAACTTTAAACAGTCAAAGTCTTTGTCCCTTCTTAAAGGGCTTCCAGTCATTAGGCAATTGGGTTGACCCCTGGGCTTTCTGCACCAGCCCTCCAAGATTGCAACAACATCGACTTTCCTATGTGAGGCAGTACACTGGCGTATACTAGACACAGGGTTTTGGAACAGTTGCAAGAATGATTTTCACTGTAACTAACATATTTATAATTTAAACTGATTATAAATGTAATGTATGGCCATTGTAGAAAGATTGAAAAATATGAAAATGTATAATAAGAAAATAAAAATCACCTGCAATCTTACCACTCAAATTTGGGTAAATTATTTTTCTTCGAAAGTGTATATATTACATTAAAATTATGTTTATACCTTGTGTACAATTTTTTTATTGTTTGAAAAAATTATTTGGCATGATATCAGGATCTTATTTGATTGTGAGTTTTAGAACAAGGCCCAATCAGAGTGACCGATAGACACTTCTGAGCGTTTTTTTTCTTAAATTACTATATAGCTGGTTTTGTTGGTGTATAGTGCATATTGTATATCTATACATATGTGATGTAGCTGGCCCAAAGCAAAATATAGTAGCGTCAGTGCAGCAAAAGGAATGGAAATGTGGTATAATATATTGTTGTCTGCTGTGCTTACGTATGTACGGAAGTCAGAGAAAGGGAGATTTCAGTAATCGATACCTGGCATAAGCAGTGTCCCTCAGTTAATCCAGATATGGCTGTGGGACAACTGATAATATTTCCATCAATGTGCAATTTGATGCATTACCTGGACTTGTTTCAGAGAGAATGTCACTTTTTGGTGTTAAGCATGGTGCCTGGCACATAGTGGGTTCATAGTAAATATTTGTTGAAAGAATGAATCACCTCCCCAAACCCCAAACATGATTGTCATATACATATTTGAAATTGATTTTCTGTACAACTAAGCAGGAGAGATTTTATTTTAATCAAACTATTTTCAATGACTTCTTAAGAAGTCTTAAGTTCAATTTCAATTCAGGAAAATTAATTTTAATCAAACTTTTCTTCTGAAAAATATTCATGTATATCATTTTAGGCACTTGTAATATGTATTACTCATCTCTTGGAAAGATATTTTAATATGGTTTTCATTTTCTGGAGGTATGTGCTATGCATTTTAAAGCAGTAATATAATTGAACTTTGGTTTTGCAGTCAAATCCAAAAAAATTGAGTGATCATTTGGTTATACTTGTTTCCTAATTTAAAAATGAAGTAATTATACATGAAGTTGCTGGAAATTAAATCAGTTCAAATGCATCAGGTTCAAACGCATATGGCTATTTGGGGCATGTTTTTGTTGTAGTATATTAGAATAAGAATAATCCTACTGTGAGCAAAGTGCTTGCCACATTGTAAGCATTAAATACATGAACGAACAATCATTACCAAAACACAAGACATTGAAAAATATTTTTAAAGTGTTGATTAATTTAAGTGTATATACTTTGGATTATTTTACTTTAATGACAAGCACTGGTTTTTTTTTTTTTTTGAGACAGAGTCTCACTGTGTTGCCCGGGCTAAAGTGCCATGGTGTCAGCCTAGCTCACAGCAACCTCAAACTCCTGGGCTCAAGCAATCCTCCTGCCTCAGCCTCCCAAGTAGCTGGGACTACAGGCATACGCCACCATGCCCGGCTAATTTTTTCTATATATTTTTAGTTGTCCGATTAATTTCTTTCTATTTTTAGTAGAGACGGGATCTCGCTCTTGCTCAGGCTGGTTTCAAACTCGTGAGCTCAAACAATCCACCCGCCTCGGCCTCCCAGAGTGCTAGGATTACAGGCGTGAGCCACCACGCCCAGCCACAAGCACTGGTTTTTAAAAGAGGTCACACATATTTCAATCACATGTATCTTTGTCTTGTTTTTAAATTCAGTCAAGTCAGTGAGGGAAGTTGCAATCCTGGGTTTTGTTTAAATCAGGTGCTAATCTTCACTCTGCCATTTATTCACAGTCCTTTAATGTAGAGATTTTTCTGACTTTTTCAATTTTTAAATAATTTCTCAATTTAGAATGAATTAATCCAAAGGAGGGGAACTTTTCTTTTCCCCTGACGGTCACAGAATCACTTCCAATTTAAGACTAGATTCGCACCATATATTATCCACATGTGGCTATGTACATTTAAATTAATTCAAGTTAAGTAAAATTATAAAGTCAGTTTCTTAGTCTCACTAGCCACATTTCGGGTCCTCAATAACTGCATATGGGCTACTGGATTGGACAGTGTAGAGACAGAACATTTCTGTCATCTCGGATGAGTTCAGAGGTTTAAGTAATGTGCACTAACTGAATGATATAATATTTCTTAAAGGCTCATCTGGAAATATATAGCTCCTAGCTCTGAAGTGTATTGTCATTGTATTGTGGTTGAACAATGTCTGAAAACCATTTTTTCTTCAGAATTTAATTGGTTATGGTGCTGACTATTGGGAATCTGGGTAACCAAATGGTCTGGAAGTTTTGCCTTGCCAATTATTACCTATTTATAGGACAATGTGTAGTATTCTTAAAAATACATTGTCTCACTTTAAATTTTGAAATTATTATCCTAATTCTAAGGCGATATTACTAAACTTTTATGGATCTCAAATTAGTTATATGTTTACATGTTTTCTATTTTTTAAATGTTAGAAATGTTTGATTCAGACTTATAGTTCCCAAATCCTTGGTTTTCTTTTACCTCCATTCTGATCTCTGCTACAAATGGCTTTGTGATGTATTGACATGGCAGGTAGAGATTGTTTCTGTCTTGTTCGTTATCATTTCCTCAGTGTTTACTACTGTTTATGGCACAAAATAGGTGTTCAACTGATATTTGTTACTAGGCTCCATGGCCTCTTCTATGGCTTGCCTTGTGGGAATACTATGCTTATTCTGCCCTCAAGTACTTTTGCTGAGAGTAGCCCTCAAAGGGTATTTTTGTGCCTTACCTGGTCATAAGTTCCCATCATTAGCCAATCCCATAACAGACACTGGGACCCAAACTAGGGAACAAAAACAATGGCCAAATAATGTCTCCAAAATCTGTTTTTAGGGAAAAGGTTCTGGAAACTTTAATGGCCACAAAGTCCTCAGTTCTATCCTTTTTATTTTGAGCATTTCAAAGACATTTGGAAGTCATCATTTAAGCACAGCTAGAGATGTGGCTAACTTCCAGGAGAAATGCAATGGGCTCTTTGAGAGCAGGAGGGAACCACTTTTCCCTCCAGTGGAGGGAACCAGCTTTCTCCAGTGAAATTTTTGTTAGAAAGAGTAGCTGCTTTCTGAAGACCAATTTCCTTTCCGGGGGAGGCATTATAGGAACCAGGAGAGAATGGGGAGGAGAATATTGGGAAAAGGGAAACTGCATGGAGTTAAAAGGTGCTGCATTCATGTCTACACTCAAGCACTTTTCTCAATTCATCAAGACATCGGTTGCCATGTAAACAGCCAGCTTCTGGCAGGAAAGCAGCTGGACCAGGTGGCCTGGCTGTGACAGAGAACACAGGAAACTAGGGGTAATCAGCACAATGGTTTGCTTTTTCTTTTACTTTTTCAAAATGTTTGTCAAACCCATAAGTTCCTTTTGTCTGACTGCTGCCATTAAGTAAGAAAAATATGAAGTAAAGAAGTCATTGGGTGTGCAAAATTGGGAAGGAGAACAAGAATTTGTCTTTTTATACTATTTCCTCTGAGCCTCCCATGATCTCTGTATCCTCATTGCCCCCCCTTGCCTTCGTCTGTGACCTGCAGGCAGCTAGGGCTCTCACTCCAGCCTCCATGCAACACAGACAGCATCTCTTGAACTTGACTTTCTCTTCCAATGCTTACCTGCCAGTCCCATGCCCCATCCTGGAGAACTTTTATAGTCTCTTACTTTGCAATGGATAATAACCAGTTAATCAGATGAGCCAGTGCCTGTATAGTGTTACCAAACTACAGCCTACTACAGCCCTTTGGAAAATGCTTATATATTATTATTTTAGTATAGTGCTAGGCTGGATTTTTGGGTACGGAGCTCTTTGGTTTCCTCTAAATCATATTGGCAGCTAATTATCTCACCCTTTTGTAAGGCCAACAGTTCTCAAAATTTGCCATCTCAGGATCATTTTATACTCAAAAATTGAGAGAGATTTTTGGTCTGGACAATGTGATACAGACCTGTTTTTCCTTGCTTCTCCCTGCTAAGCACAAGTATAAACCCCGGAAATAACGCAAGAGACAACTAAGGGAGAACCTCTGAAAGGTGGTAAGAAGAAAGCAAACTGGTTTGGGAGCCTAGGAAAAACAAAGAGGCAGGATAGCTTAGGTTTTTCTCACCCAACAGTAGAAGGGGACCCAGTCCTGGCATTTCCTGATCCCCAACCTAGCAACAGAGGGCACCCCACGGAAGCTCATTCCTCCCCCAGATCAAATGGGAGCCCCTCTGACGAAGTCAGGTGAGCCCAGCACACTAGCAAGGGGGCATCAGTAGAAGCCCCACCAAAAATAGTGGACAAAAGAAGAATTCTCCTTCTCCCTGGGCCTGAGACTCCCACTTTCACCTAGAGATATCCAAGTGGCAAGGTAGAACAGACAGGAAGCATAAAGCCTCAGCAAGTGGTCCAGTCTGGGAAAGCTCTTTGTCTCTTTGGGTCTTTGACTGTCCTCCCCCACCCTGATAGAGACACCAAGGCAGTAGGGGGTACCAGTAGGAGTGTCCCACCATACCCATCCCCCATTGAAAGACACCTGGCAGCCTGACCTGGGAAAACCTTTCTTCTCCCTCAGGCAGCATAATTAGGGACAAATGGAAGCCCCAGTGATACCAGAGAAACCAGACAGACCAGAACAACATTACTAAGACCCTGCAAATTAAACTTCCATTAGAACCACAGACCATAAAAATAGGCCAAGACCCGTGTGTGAAGCATAAATAAGGTGACTGTCTGCTAAAATAAATGATTCAAATAGGAATCTCCTAATATCACAGACAAAATGTTCGAACAAAAATCATCTGTCAAGAATCAAGAAAATCACAACTCGAATGAGAAAAGACAATCAACCAACACCAACATCGAGATGAATCAGGTGTTGGAATTACCTGACAAGGATTTCAAAGTCGCCAGCATAAAAATGCTTCAACAATCAATTGCAAATTCTCTTAAAAGAAGTGAAAAAATAGAAAGTTGCAGAAAAGAAAAAGAAGTTATAAAAATATTAATATAAAAAAGAAGGAAATTCTATCATTTGCAACAACATGGATGAACCTGGGGAACATTATGCAAAGTGAAATAAGCCAGGCACAGAAAGATAAATACTGCGCGATCTCACCTATGTGAGGAATCTAAAAAAGTCGAACTCATAGAATTAGAGAGTAGAATGGTGATTACCAGGGGCTGAGGGGTGGAGGGAATGGAGAATTTGGGGAAGTTGACTAAAGGGTACAAAGTTCTAGTGATACAGGAGGAATAAGTTTTCAAGACCTATTGCACAGCAAGGTGACCACAGTTAATAATAACGTATTGTATATTTCAAAATTGCTAAAAGAATAAATTTTAAATATTCTCACTACATAAAAATGGTAAATATGTGAGGTGATGGATATGTTAATTAGCTTGATATAAACATTCCACAATGTATACATATATCAAAAGATCACATCGTATGCAATTATTTGTTAATTAAAAATAAAAATGTAAATTAAAAAACAAGAATCCAAAAAAGGTCCATGCATTGCAATTTTATACTATTTCCCCGAAGGCCCTTTTAATCAATAGATTCACTCTCGATTTCCTTCTTTTCTCCTTGAAATTATTTTTTGAATAAAACTGGATTGTTTGCCCCCCTTGAAAAAAAATTAAATAGAAAGTAGAGACTTGAAAAATATAATGAAAATAAAAAACTTGCTGATGGACTCAATAGCAGAGCAGAGATGACAGAAAATAGAATCTATATCTGGTGAAACTATCCCTTAGGAATGAAGAAGAAATAATGGAAATAATGAGAGTCTCAGTCAAAAAAAAAAAGCAAAAAGATTTGTTACTAGTACACATATCCTTAAGGAATAGCCAAAGGAATTTCTCAAACAGAAAGTAAGCGATAGAAGAAAGAACCTTGGAGCATCAAGAAGGAAGAAGGACCAACAGAAAGAGCAGAAATATGAGTACATATAATAGACTATGCTTTAACTCGTGAGTTCTATAAATCATATTTAATGATTGAAACTGAAATTATAAAACCATCTTAAACTCAATACAATGATATTTAAAAGTTGGGCAAGATAAATGGACCTAAATGGAAATGAGGTTTACACACTTTACTCAAAGTAGTAAAATATTGATACCAGTAGACTGTTATGACTCATATATGTACGTTGAATACCCAGAGCAACCACCATGAAAACTATATAAAGACATATGCTTTAAAACTATATGTAAAGATATATGCTTTAAAATCAAGATGGAATTATAAAAAAAGTCCAGGTAACTGACAGAAAGGCAAGAAAAGTGAAGCAGAGGAATAAGAATCAAAAGAAACAAACAGAAAACAAATAAAATGGCAGACTTAAGAGCTAATGTATCAATAGTTATATTAAACGTAATTACACTGATGTAAATTCAACTACAGTAGACTCCCTGTACCCGTGATTTCACTAAGGTCTCAGTTACCTGTGGTACAGTACAATAAAATATTTTTTGAGAGAGAAAGATCACATTCACATAACTTTTATTACAGTATATTATTATAATTGCTATATTTTATTATTCATTATTATTGTTAA
The DNA here is from genome assembly GCA_004363605.1 of Indri indri. NCBI lineage: Eukaryota > Metazoa > Chordata > Mammalia > Primates > Indriidae > Indri > Indri indri. The sequence goes on from RJWJ010001195.1 coordinate 59,527, forward strand.
TCTTTTACTGTGCCTAGTTTATAAATTAAATTTTATCATAGGTATGTATGTACAGGAACAAATACAGTAGATGTAGGGTTCCTTACTATCCACGGTTTCAGGCATCCACTGGGAACCTTATAACAGATCCCCCTCAGATATGGGGGGACGATTGTATATGCTACTCATAGGAAACTCACATTAAACTTAGTGACATAGGTAGATTGAAAGTAAAAAGAGAAAAAATATATACCATATAAATATAATTTTAAAAAATCTAGAGTAGCTATATTAATATCTGGTAAAGTAGACTTCAGACCAAATAAAATTACTAGAGACAAAGAGAGACATTGCCTAATGATAAAAGGATCAATCCAGCAGGAAGACATAATGATTCTTAATGTGTACATACCAAAGAAGAAAGTCTCAGAATTCATGGACGGAAACAGATTGAGCTAAAAGAAGAAAGAGACAAATCCACAATTACAGTGGAAAATTCAACACCCCCCATCAGAAATTGAAAAGTCTAGTAGACAGAAGAACATCAGCAAAGATATGGAAGATCTTAAAAAGACAACCAACTAATAGTATCTAATTGAATATTTTTATCATTCCATCTCGATTTATTCATAGTGTTTTAAATTATATCTCTTGGTATAGAGTACTCTATCCAACAACAGCAGAATGCACTTTTCTCTCAAGCACCTACAGAACATTCACTAAGGTAGACCATGTGCTTGGCCATAAAACAAACCCAAACAAATTTCAAATAATTGAAATCATACAGAGTATGCTCTCTGACCACAATGGAATGAAACTAGAAGTTGGTAACAGAAAAGTCTTTAAACACATTAAAATTAAACAACACACTACTAAATAATCCATGGATCAAAAGGAAGTCTCAAAGGGAATTTTTTAAAAGTACGTAGAACTGGGCCCAGTGTGGTGGCTCATGCCTGTAATCCTAGCACTCTGGGAGGCCGAGGCGGGCGGATTGTTTGAGCTCAGGAGTTCAAGACCAGCCTGAGCAAGAGCGAGACCCCCATATCTACTAAAAAAATTGAAAGAAATTAGCTGGACAACTAAAAATATATAGAAAAAATTAGCCAGGCATGGTGGCGCATGCCTGTAGTCCCAGCTACTCAGGAGGCTGAGGCAGGAGGATCGCTTGAGCCCAGGAGTTTGGGGTTGCTGTGAGCTAGGCTGACGCCATGGCACTCTAGCCAGGGCAACAGAGTGAGACTCTGTCTCAAAAAAAAAAAAAATTATGTAGAACTGAGTGAAAATGACAATACAACATATCGAAATATGCAACACACAGCTAAAGCAATGCTGAGAGAGAAATTTATGACACTAAATGCTTACATTAGAAATGAAGGAAGGTCTTAAGTCAATAATCTAAATTTCGCAACAAGGAACTAGAAAAAGAAGGCTAAAATAAACCCAAAGCAAGTGGAAGGAAGGGAATAATAAAGAGTGGAAATAAATGGAATCAAAATAGAAAAACTGTAGGGAAAAATCAATGAAACAAAAATCTGTTTCTTTGAAAAAAAATCAATAAAATTGACAAACCTCTAGCAAGACTAATAAAAATAAAAAGAGATAAGACACAAATCACTAATATCAGAAATGAAACATGGGTTATCACGACAGATCCTGCAGTCATTAAAACATATTGAGGGACTATCAACAACCTCACATTCATATATTTGACAGCTTAGAAAAAAATGGGCCGGTTTCTCAAAAACAGCAAACTGCTAAACTCACCCAATATGCAATAGATAATCTGAATAGCTCTATAACCATTAAAGAAATTGAATTCATAATTTTAAAAGTTCCTCTCTCATGAACTTAGATGCAAAAGTCCTTAACAAAACACTAGCAAATTGAATCACACAATGTATAAAAAGAATTATACCCCACAACCAAGTGGGATTTATTTCAAGTTTGTAACGCTGGTTCAACATTCAAAAAGCATTCATTGTAATTCACCATATCAACAGGCTAAAGACAAAAATATGATCCTATGAATAGATGCACACAAAGCATTTGACAAAATTCTATATTCATTAATGATTTAAAAAAACAAAACTCTTAGAACAGAGGTTAGGAATAGAGGGCGTATTCGTTTACCAGAGCTGCTGTAACAAATTGCCACAAACTGGGTGGCTTAAAGCAAAAGAAATTTATTCTCTCACAGTTCTGGAGGCTGAAAGTCCTAAATCAGACTGTTGGCAGAGTTGGTTTCTTCTGGAAGTTTTGACGGAGAATCTGGGCCATGAGTTTCTCCTAGATGGCTTCCGGCAATTCTCGGTATTCCTTGGCTTATAGATGCATCACTCCAATCTTTGCCTCCATCTTCACGTGGCCTTTCCCTCTGTGTGTCTGTGTGTCAAATCCCTCTCTCCTTTTTTTTTTTTATAAGGACAGATTTCTACAAAAGAAATCTCCAGGCCTAGATAGTTTCAGCAAATAATTCTACCAAATCTTTAAAGAATCATTAACATCAATTTTACACATTCTCTTCCAAAAAATAGAAGAGAAGGCAAAGGAACACTTCAACTCATTTTATAAAGCCTGTATTACCCTGATACCAAAACTCTTAGCAATTCAGGCCCACCCTAAATCCATGATGATCTCATTCCAAGATCCTTAATTATATCTGCAAAGACCTTATTTCTAAATAAGGTCACATTCACAGATACCAGGTGTTAGGTCTTGGACTTATCTTTCTGGGAGACACAATTCAACCAACTACAGAGGGGAATTGCCTCAACTTGATAAAGAGCAGCTGCAAGTCACCTACAGCTAACATTGTACTTAATGGTGAAAGGCTGAATGCTTTCCCCTATGATTGGGAACAAGGCAAGTATGTCTAGTTTCACCTCTCTTATTCAACATAGTATTGGAAGTTATAGCCACTGCAATTAGGCAATAAAAGAAATAAAACGTATACAGATTGGAAAGGAAAAAAGAACACTCTCTACTCAACAAATGACTAGCATTGAGATTATATAGAGAATGCCAAAACTCAATTCTAAAAAAAACCCTAAACAATGCAATTAGAAAATGGGCAAACAATATGAACAGACATTTCACTGAAGAAGATGTACAAATGGCAAATAGTCCCATAAAGAGATGTTTAGTATCATTAACTATTAGGGAAATGCAAATTAAAACCCCAGTGATTATATTATTGCACACCTACCAGAATGGCTAACGTAGAAAATAGTGACAACACGAAATGCTAGTGAGGATTCAAAATAACTGGATCACTCATGCATTATTGGTGGGAATGTATAATAGCACAGTCACTCTGGAAAAAAGTATGGCTGTTTTTCATAAAACTAAACATACAGCTACCATATGACCCAGCAATTGCACTCTTGGGCATTTGTCCCAGAGAAATGAAAATTTATGTTCACACCAAAATCTGTACATGAATGTTCATTGGAATTTTATTCAATAAGCAAGAACTGGAAACAGCCCAGGTGTCCTTAAATGGATAATGGTTAAACAAACTGTGGTACATATACACCTTCGAATACTACTAAACAATAAAAAAAAACCCTACTGATATATACAACATCCTTGGGTGAATTTTTAGGTAATTATGCTGAGCGAAATGAACCAATTCCAAAAAGTTACCATGATTCCATTTATGTAACATTTGTGAAATGAAAAAATTTTGGAAATGGAAGACAGATTAGTGGTTGCCAATGGTTAGGAACAGGGATGAGATGCAGGAGTAAGGTGGGTGTAATTATAAAAGGGTAACATGAGGGATCTTTGTGGTGATGGCACTGTTCAGTATCTTGACTGTGGGCGTGGATACATGGAACTACGCACATAATAAAATTGTATACAACTAAATGCACACACACACACAGGGGTACAAGGAAAACTGGAGAAGTATGAATAAGGTCAGTGGGTTGTATCAATGTCAGTAACCCAATTGTGTATTATACTACAGTTTTAGAAAATACTACCATTGGTGGGGACTGGGTAAGGTCTACATGGAATCTATCTTATTTCTTAGAACTGCATGTTAATCTACAATTATCTCAATAAAATTTTTAATTAAAAGTTATTGAGGACCCCAAAGAGCTTTTTCTATGTGAGTTATTTCTATCTATATTTACTGTGTTAGAAATTAAAACTGAAAAAAAATTAAACAGAAAAATATACAAGCACAGGGCTGGGCGCGGTGGCTCATGCCTGTAATCCTAGCACTCTGAGAGGCTGAGGTAGGAGGATCACTCGAGATCAGAAGTTCGAGACCAGCCTGAGCAAGAGGGAGACCCCATCTCTACTAAAAATAGAAAGAAATTAGCAGGACAACTAAATATACATAGAAAAAATTAGCTGGGCAGGGTGGCGTGTGCCTGTAGTCCCAGCTACTTGGGAGACTGAGGCAGAAGAATTGCTTAAGCCCAGGAGTTTGAGGTTGCTGTGAGCTAGGTTGATGCCACAGCATTTTAGCTCAGGCAACAGAGCAAGACTCTGTCTCAACAACAACAACAAAAAAAAACACACAAGCACATATTCCATCAGCCACCAGAGCAATGACATCATTACCTGTCACATAGCTTCTGGAAAACTCCATTGTACACTCATGAGAGGATGAGAATGAAAAAGAAAAATAACATCTTAGTATTATTGTGAATTAATTTTAATCTTGCAGGCTCCCAAAATGGTCTTAGGGATAGGCTGACCAACTCATTCTGATTTGTCTGGGATTTTCTTGGTTTAAGATAGCACTGAAAGTCCTAGCAAAATCAGTGTGGTTCACCTGAGACTTACCCAATTTTAAAACTAAAAGTCCTACATCCAAGGAACCATTTTGGTCCTGGGACAACTGGGCTGGTTGTTCTCCATACTCACAGACCTTTCGGAGTCCCAGGACAAAACTTTAAAAACCTCTGTGTAAGACCATCCTTACATAGAAGGAATTTCCAGTTCAGTGTTATTACTTCACCATCACTTAGGATTTGAGCATCTTCACATTGTAATTTGTTAGAAACTCCCCTCCCCCGTCCCAATTACTTGCTCAGCTTTCCTATATGGTCTATTCTACCTTCTGCTCCTCACCTTGGATTTCTTAAATAAGATGCCTTTGAAAGTGTTTTGTAATGCAAAAGTGTCGTTGGAATATGAGTGTGTACCATTGTCTTTTTGATGTCTTTTCAGGTCGGGTTAGTGTGGTGCAAGTGACCATCCCAGACAGTTTCGTGAATGTGACTGTTGGATCTGATGTCACTCTCCTCTGCCTCTACACCACCACCGTGGCCTCCCTGGACAAGCTTTCCATCCAGTGGACTTTATCCCATGAGAAGGAGTTGGAGCCAATTTCCGTAAGGACTCATTTACTAAACTCTTCCCCTCTTGTAGTTCTGATTGAATACTGTTGGAGTAGGTGTGTGAAGGAATGGTATGCCAATGATGACAGTGGCAGAACCTCAAATACAAAGAGTTTGAAGACAGCCGTTTAGGGAAGACCATTATCTAAGTGACTTGGCCTTTGTCCTGTCCTCATATTTAGTTATAGCCTGTTATCTCAGTCCTGTGTGGGTTAACAGCAAGTGTATCATGTATTCTAGAGCAGACAGGAATGGTCTTTCTCATAGGTGAAATGAGCAGTAGTTCTGAAAGGCCCTCCCATATCTCCCTATTATTTCTAGAGGACTCCAATTCAAGTACAAGTCCTGATTGATCTGCAGATCTCTGCCAAACTTAATATCCAGATTCTGCATGTCGAGTGAGCCAGCTCACTGTGCCAGACTGAGTCCTGACAGAATGAGACTCACCAGATGGGCGGAGAGGGCCATAGTGGTGATGAACCCTGGGCAATCAAGGACAGCATGAGATTAGAGAATAGAGGACAGGGTGGGTAGGCATAGGGTCTGGGGAAAGAGGTTGTCAGAAAAGGGTGGGAGAAAGTCAGGGAAGGAGAGTGATTCCACATACAAGCTGCCTATTCCCAGGTTTCCTTCATCGGGCCTTTAGGGAAATTCTTTCTTTAAATTAGCCCAAGGATTAAAATTACATACTCAAAGGGGTGTGTGTGTGTATGTGTGTGTGTGTGTGTGTGTGTGTGTGTGTGTGTGAGAGAGAGAGAGAGACAGAGAGACAGAGAGACAGAGAGACAGAGAGCACAAGCACACACATGTGCCATGCATGCCTACACACATCCTTTTAGGATAAAGGTCTATAGCTTTCATCAGGTTCTCAAAAGGATGCATGACCCAAAGCAGAATTTAGAAACAAGACAAATCTGTGTGGTTTGGAATAGTCAGATGCAGCTGAGTTGGGCCTTGAAGGAAAGGAAGGATCTTGATTAGTAAAAAGAGAGTGAGAGCAAGTTAAGTGGGCTGGGGGAGGCCTAGGGGCAGAAGTGGAGAAGAAGGCCAGTGTTAGCTCGGAGGAGCCACACTTTGACCAGTGTCACTTCAGCCATTACTGGTCCTTTGGAGGTACTGAGTCCTCTCTTTACTATAGATCCCGAGCATTTGTTTAGCAGGAAACAGCAGTCAGGGGAGGGTCCATCCATGCCACCCTCTAATCAAAGTTAAACAATTTTGCTCAGTACTGGTTACCTTGGACAAATATCTGAATCACTCTGTGCCTCTCTAAAATATGGTAGAACAGCAATACTCATGGGGAATCAACTGATATAATCTACCTGGAAAACACTTCGAAAAATATAAAGCTCCGTAAGTTTTGTCCCTTGTAAACACCATTATCATTATCAACAGGAGCGCCACCACCACTACCACCAACAGTGATTCCGCCTGTTTCCATCACCCAAAATGTCCTGACCCGAGACCTTGCATGTTAGAGTCAACTAAGAAATCATTGCTTTCTTTTGCAGATTGCTCTCAAGTTAGATTGTGGATGGCAGTAACCACACAATCCTTCTAACTTTTTAAAACTCAGTTTTCTGACTTGTCTTTTCAACACATTCTTTATCTGTAGTGTTGAAATCCTGTAGTGTTGCCATTTTAACAGTAGAGGCTGGATTTAGACAAGCATTGCCAATATATTTTGAAATGTTTTCTGCTTGACACTCAAGATGTCCTCAACTGCCTGGAGGCAAGGCAAGGCCAGTCTGAATTCAAGAATTCAAATCTTCTTTATGCCTCCTCTGACACTGGAATTTACAAGGCCACCTCTTGGTTGAACTGTGTAGCTAGTGAGGAACTGGGAGGGAGCTGCAGGGCTAAAGGATCTTGTGACCAGCAACAAGCTTTTCCTAGATCTGGATGGAGATGCAAGGGAAGAAGGTATAGGTGATTGAACTGAGTGTGACTTGAGCTCAGGACATCTCTTAGAAGCATTTTAAAAAGAAAATCTATTAACAAATAAGTATTTATTGAGTAGCTTATTTGATGGCCATTTGCCTCATTCTCTAAAATATCAGGTATAGGTGGGGCAAGTAATTTAAGATATCTACTCTTTGGGATGTCCAAATCAAAGGAGGGCCTCTGTGCTGAGCTGCTGGATCAGGGAGAACATGCTCTCTGATCTTAATGCTGCATGAGACCTGTGCCTTAGCCACATGGAAGACAAGGTGGAGTAGGACCAGCTCTTGGCTTGGGGACAGTGAAAACCAACCCTCCAAAGGCAAACTTTCTCCTCCTCCTGTTTTCCAGTCTTGCTTCAGCTTACCCTGGTCAGATCCCTCCTATAACCATCTTTAAGCCTCTACTTCTAGAGAACTAGAATTTCTCCTCGCTCTCCCCACACCCTGTAGGCATGGGCTTCTCTCTGCTTTGCCAGATGTGTAGTTTTGGAGCCCCAGTGGACACTTCCTCATGGAGGTCAGTCCTACTCCTTGCTATGCCACTCACTTACTGGCTAGATGACCTTAGACAAGTCATTTGACCTTTCAGAAGTTCAGTTTCCCATCTGTAAAATGGGGCTACTTATCTACCTCATAGGTTTAATGTGAAGATTAAATGAGATGATGCTTATAAAGCACTAGGAAGGCTTCCACAGTGAATGTGAATGTGAGCCATTATTATTATTAATAGCATCATCACTTACAACTCCCTATTCCATCCATACCCCTGGTGTCCCAGAGGGACTGGGTCATGGCAACTAGGGAACCCAGCCCCACAAGATACACTTAGCGTAGCTGAACAGCTGGGACAGAGCTATTCATGGACATCCCAGCCCAAGACTGGCTTCCAGTTCCACTGCCTGTCAGGTCCCCGTGGCTAAAGGGATGGCCCAGGCCTTTTCTCTGTCTGCTTCTTATCCCTGGACACAGTCTCCTCAACCAAGAGGTTACAGATATCCTGGGCTGAGATGGTAGTTTTTGAAATGGGATTTGGCTTCCATTTCAAGTCTGTTTCCTTTTTGAGCTCTTCTGTGCATTCAGAATTCTGTAGAGCATATTGTATGTTGATTTAGAAATTACTGGTGGGACATTTTGGGTATGATACAAAGACTCCTGGGCTATTAGACAATTCTGTGATTTATGGGAGTAAGATGTTGCCAGACTGACCACTGAGTGATTCAATTCAACTCCTGTGTTGATGTGGCAGTATACCATGTAGCATTCAGCTCTCAGATCCACCCATTTCTGCTCAAACACAGCACAGCCCGTGCCTCAATACTGAGGGTATGGAGGAAAAGGCAGTCAGTCAGTGTCTAAAAATGGCTCATGCAAGAGACGCCCGGGGAAGATGTAGCTGGACCTCTCAGGTAAGAACTCCTATTGGTGTACTACTGGACCCCTTCATTGTTTGGAGACTCTAGGCACTGACACCAGCTTTAAGAGTGGGATGGGAGGGTCTGAGTTTGGTAACAATCTAGATTAGCACAAGCCCCTTACAAAACTGGGACAGTCTTGAGTTTACCCTTTCACATCCATGTCTGGAACTCTTTTCAGCCTCCTCCAAAAGACCAGAACCCTCTTGCTGCACTGATCAGGGCAGTGGTCAGCTCTTGCCATAGGCCCATCTTCCCCTCCTCCAAATCATTGCGTTAAAGTAACAACTGACACCGATGCCTAGTGTTTCTCAATACCCAAGGGCGGATGTTATTTCTTATTGACTATGCCCTCCAAGGGATTCCTTTGGTGAATGGAGACTGAAGAAGTATCCCACAAGTCTTCTGACCAGGAGACCCAGGATATTCATTAGTATGGGTCTTCATCTCAGGGAAGCCTTCCTCTCAGAAAACATGAACAGCTTCAGATAGTCAGTCACTCAGCAGGGAATCTCAGCTGAAAACTTTAGGCCAGTTATGGGCAGGCTAAATGGAAGTTTGGGGTTGTCTGGTGCCTCTCTGGTCACACAGATGGCCTCCTCTTCCACCCAGCCTGTTACTGGTAAAACTACAGACACCTCACCTGCCCACAAACAGAACATGAATTGACCCTGCTTAACATGGGTCTCTCAGATGATACTTATTCTTCTAGAATATTCATAGAGGAAAAAAACCTTTGCCATCCTCATATCCCCAGCAAATAACGCAATTTGGACAACTTCTTTCCCAGGACCTAATGTCCTCATGTTCTTTGGCTTCCTAGATTTTGCAACCTGGCCTGTCCTCTACAGGTAGCATTGTGTTAAATGTTTTTTGAATTTTGGTGGTGGGGGGGTGTTCCTTCTCTTCGGGGGCATTTGAAAGTGGAGGAGGTGTTGGCTTGATTGTTATGACTGGGAGTCACTACTGGCATTAGTGATTGGTGACTAGAAATGCTAAACGTCCTGCAATACATAGGACAGAGCCACATAACAAAGAATTGTCTGCCCAAAATGCTGGTGCCACCCTCATTGAGAAACACTACAAGATCTCCCTCCCTACCGTCATATTTATCTATTCCGTGTCCCATTCCCTCAGGAGTCTGTTCCTGATAAATCAATCTAATGCTAAGGTGTTAGAGACTAGTGATAGCTTATTCTGTTCTCTTACAAAGAAATGCATTTAATTAGGGATCTTTCATGCCTTCACCTAAAAGTAGCAACTCAAATGGTGGATACTCAGGCAAATGGCAGGCTGGTAAAACAGAGGTTTGGGGGCAGGAGAGTCTTTCTCTTGGTATGGTATTTTTCCCATGTGCAATCCCAGCCTCCCTAGTACACTCCAGAGAAAATTCTGGGTTCAAGACTACTGCCACATTACACCCACCCTCTGCTCCCCAATCCCCATGGCTATCCTCTCTATGAGCAGTACAGGAAAGCAAGAAGCTGGAAGGGAAAGAATGGGTGGTTTTCTGTGGCTTCCATGCCCTCCATATTCCCAAAAGGAATCTGCAAAAGCAGCTGTGGAAGACAAAGGTATTTAGTAACTCCAACTCAGACTCGAAATAGAAATCAGATTGAATTCTTTCAACCCTTCTTGCTTATGCTCCAAGCCTCTAGTTAGAAAGCAGAGTCACCAAGCTAAAGAAAAAAATCTTTTAGGACCAATCTGGCTCCCAGCTTCATGGCCTCATGTGAACAGGAACTTGGCACAGTAGGAGGGCAAAGGCTGCTCTGCAAAGAACCAAGGGGGCTACAATTGCAGCCGGCTAATGCTGAGGGCATGATGTGGTGAGCACACTGGCATGGGAAGCATCATGCCAAGGAATAGCAGCAATTGGCAGGAGAAAGGTTGGGCTAGAGTAGGGGATGGAATGTCCCTAAAGGGAGAAGTTTGCCGGGGAATCGTCTTTCTGATCTCAGACAGGACTGTGAGTGTCATCTTGATGTATTCAGTGGGAATCAGGAGGTCTGGATTCCAGGTCTGACTGTAAATTGCTTATGTGACCTTGGGAAAGTCACTCTCTCTATTGGGGCTTCAGTGTCCTTTATAATAGAAGAGGAAGAATTGGAGTTTGCTAACCGAAGACCTCTGGGCCAGATTTGGCTAATGGATGTATTTCAGTTGGCCAGGCCAGTATTTTGCTTGTTTGTTTCAGCAGTGTGAATGCCTTGTTTGCACTGGCTCTCCCATTCACCACAGTCCCAACTGTCCCTTATGATCTGACCCCTACCCACCAGCCCCTCTCAGCCATTTCCCATATTTCCAATATCCACCTGGCTCCTGAAGGCTCCTTAACCTTAGAGAACATGAGCTAAGCGATCTCTAAGAGCTTTTTATAACTAATGTGCTATTGTGACTACACACATCAGCCTCTAGCATCACCCAGGGGACAGCCAGCGGAAACCTTTGGAGAAAGCAAGGCAACCTGGCATGAATGCAGGCACAAAAGGCAAGTGGGCAAAAAATTAACAAGCACCACTTCAGGGAACACTTGCATGGATTTTCTTAAAGCAAGACTCACCCCTCTCACTTACCAAAAAAAGATGTGGCCAATTGAATATCTGTGGCTTTTCCTGGATCTCAATTGCTTTGATCTCTAAATTGACAATATTCTTTCTTTGAAAAGTGTACAAGTCACACAGAATCATGGGACTAGGCCTTGGCCATTGTTCAACTTTGATTTTTAAAAAGAGTTATTCTTTCATGGAAAATGGAACCAAGCTGTAGTCCTTCCTGTGTGATTAGATAAGCAGTTTCAGGAAAATATTTCTTTCTTTTTTTCTTTACAAGGACAGTGTGACAATGTGGACTTTCTCCAACAGAAAGCCCCTGTATCTATGTGTCTGGCCACTGTCTAGCCCTGGGGACTTTCCTTCTCACATAGCGCCCTAAGGCCAAGGCCTTGTCCTTTTAGGCCTCCATTGTTATCCCCCCTTACCCTGATTGGGATCTCTGATACCCTTTAGTGTCACTCATGAGAGGGCAAAATTTATTAGGCTACAGTGTGGGGAGCTAGGATGGAAGGGCTGGTGAGGATCCTTTCCACAGGTACGTTAAGGGCCCAGGGCCTCATTGCTTATATCCTCATTTCACTTTGACTCATGCCCAGCTATGAGACTTCTACAATGGCTTCTTTTCATGCCCTAGTCCTGGCCTAAAACACATTCTCTTGGCCCCCTGAGCTCTACAGAAACAAGGTCCTTTTCAACTGGATCCTCTGGGGCTAACTGTGGGCCTCAGGCAGGACTGATGCTGTATCTCATTGTGATGTCATCAAGCATCAGTATAAAACAGGGCTGATGTTATGTGCTGTCCACAGTCTTCTTGAGAGAGGGGAAGTGGACAGATATCAAGGCTGTGAAGGACTTTTGTTGGACAGCAGATTGAATTTCAGGTAAGAAACAACAGGACCTCAAATTGTCAATTAGAAAGTAGATGAGTCCGGTTCTGGCTAGTGAAATTGAAAGCTGGGTAGCGGGGGAGGTGAACTCAAATGAAGGTAACAGACCTCTGATGAGTTGACCCTCCTCCTCTCTCCCTTGAATACCTTAGTTAACACTGGCTTTCTGGTTTGTAAGTTAAACAAGACCATTCTGGGGCAAAAGTTTGTGATTTTAGTAGGAGTGCATGAACGGATTATAAAACATGTTGTTGTTAGAAAAACCAGGGGAGACAGATAAGTTGTTTTCTCCTTAAATGAGCTCTTTTCTTTGAATTTTTCCTTCAAAATCTACCTTTCTGCCTTATTTTTAAAAGATGTTGACTTTCTGCTTAAAGGAGAATGCATTTGAATTTATTTAGACAATACCTTTTGGCTTTCTAACTGCTTTTCTTCTTTCATTGGCCTATTAAGGTAAAGCACACAGGACAAGAGATTAGGGAAACTGGATTCTAGATCTGTCCCAACTGTTAATTTTCTGTGTGTGTGTGTGTTTATTTTTGTTTGTTTTTTTTTTTAACTTCTCTAGGCTTCAGTTTCTTCTGTAAAGTGAGAGGAGTGGATGAAATGAACCATAAGGCCTTCTAGTAGATTTTATGAAAATGTTAATTCATTTCACTGGACTAAGGCAATACCAGTTTATTGAACAATAGACAACAATCACTTGAATTATACACATTTACATGAAACTACAAAGTATATACATAGAAAGTGTGTATTATGAAGGGACCTTAGGGATTACCTAGTCTGGTGATTACCAAACTTGTCATTCATGTACCATTTACATGATTTTTGTCATATTTATGTATCACCAGTATGATTAATTATTTAATATTTAATGACCTTGTTTCTTAAAATGTTAAAAATATCTACCTTAGTCTCACCCTAAGCAACAGTATCTATGAGGTCACAGATTTGATGTGCTGGGTAAGTCTCTTTCTAATACACGTTTAAAAGTTTTCATTTATGTGTCACCTAAAATCAACTTAAGTACCAATACTCGGGGAATACATGTCCTACTTTGGAAAACATTGCTCTGGTTCCTCATTCCAATGTGGAAACTAAAGGTAGGAGAGATTAAATAGCTTTGTTTCTTATCTAAAAGCAGGTTGCCATGGAGGCATGACAGAAGCCACCTCCCCTGACTATGTCATAGTGAGAGGCAGAGCTGCAGCTAACTCAGGTCACCTGACTCCTAGACCAGGCTCCTTTCTACCATGTCATGCTGCTCCCACAGTTGCCATTATAATCTAAGTATTCATGTTCTTTAATGGAGATGGTAGTAGAATCCAGATCTTTCTTAAGTTTAGTAAATTATAATAGTAATAAATGAATTCTTGTGGCTTTAGTTGAGTCATTTAATCTCTCTGGCTCTGAGTTCCCTTATTTGTCTAGATGATATAAAGAATTCCAGTTCTGCTTCATGCCACATGGGGAAAAATATGGTAGCTACATTTACTAGGCATTTCCTAGGCCCTTTATTAGATTCCATTGTTTCATCCTCACACCACTATGAAGAGATGGGACCAGATGATTTCTCAGGGAGCCCTTCTGCTCTGAAATCTTACTCTTCTAACAAATAAAACAAACCCAAGTTTGCTTATCCAAAGGAGTATGTGTGTATGAAAGGAGCGTGAACATTGGAACTTTTAGGGAAACCAGACAGTCCCACTGGGTGAGGTAAACTCAAGTCAAAAAAGTTTATAAAGTGGTAAAAAAAAAAATGGTCATTTTTGTTTCCCATCAGACACTTGGGTCCTATATAATAAGTTTCCTCCAAGTCTCATCAGGCGAGCATCAGGTGCCCATGCTTAGGAGTTGAAGCCTGTCAGCTCCAGCTGTCTCCTCCTCTGTAAGATAGGCATACCAATCCCTAATATGGATAGAAGGTGCTTCTAGGTAGCTTTTCCTAGTCCTAGACACTCTGCAATTCTCATGTCTGTTATTTTATTTTTCTGTCCTAGGTCTACTATTCTGAAGGTGGACAGGGTACAGCCATTGGGCAATTTAAAGATCGCGTTACAGGGTCCAACACTCCAGGTAATGCGTCTATCACTATTTCGCACGTGCAGCCAGCAGATAGTGGAGTCTACATCTGTGATGTTAACAACCCCCCAGACTTTGTCGGCAAAAACCAAGGCACCGTCAACGTCAACGTGTTAGGTATGGGCACTTTTTTCTGCCTTTTCTCTTCTTGGAGCAAGTTAGGACACTGAATGAGCCAGGGCAGTGAGTTATCATGCCAGTTAAGTCTCTGGAGGTGAATATCCTCCCTGCTCCTTTCATTACCAGGGAAATAGAGACAATCTGCCAACCCAACCCATAGAGTAACACTGAGAAATCACTCACAAAACACGTGGAAACAATTGCCAAAGCAAAAGGGATGCCAAAATGGCAGCAATGTGTGACCCAACATCGGGGATCCCTATCTCTGAAGGACAGAATGAGAACAGATGGGATAATCACTGTCCCATTAAATGATCACTAGCAACTGTTTCAGAGGGAACCTCCGATTAGAGCCAGACCTACCCAGGGGAGATGTTTGTCAATTTATTACTCCTTCTAAGCCCACCACAATTCTCACCATTATATCATTCTTTTGAATAAAGGCAGGAGAGTCCCCTTTTAAGACGCTAATGCTGTTTGGAAAAGGGACCACACATTAAGCTACTGTTGAGAATCAAGTTATTTATATACAAATAATCATTATATGATGCTGGGCAAGTCATATCTGCTCTTAAAATGAATTTGGAGTAGTTCATTTATTCAGTATTTATTGAGTGCCTACTTTGTGCCAGGAACAATGAGGTTCACAGTGATGGAGGCATGGTTTTTGCCCTTGGGGAGCTCCCAATTTTGGAGATTTCTAGGGGTCCTTCCAACCTCTGTCTGAGAGGGCAGTGGGGGCTAAGCTCCTGTCTGCCGGCCCTGGGGGTGGGAAGTAGCAAAGGAAGGGAAGAAAGGGCTGCCAACCCTTACTGACTGACGAGTTGAACTAAGTGTTTTCCCAAGTCTAAGCAGTCCCAAATGGAGCTGATCTAGTCATTGCTCCTCTCAAGCTGTGTGTATACATCACAGGAAAGGAGGAGCTAGATCAAATCAGCGACTTAATAATTAAATAGCTTGGGAAAGCAGCAATTGCTAACAAGGTACACACCTAGAAGAACTGTACGCAGTTGTCCTGGCCTGCCACCCAGGTGATGCCAAGAAGGAACCAGCTGATATTTACTGTGAAGTTTGCCACTGCATCTATCCACCTGGAAAAAAGGGAAAGGTACACGAGAGCTAATTTTTAAGAGTGGGTTAGCTCAATCGATCGTGTTTTTATTTTGCTAAGCCCTGTGCTAGGCATTGGGGTACAGGGGCAGACAGGCGGGGTACTACGGAAGCACTTTCCTGGGAGAGTTTATGTTCCGGTTTGGAAGACTAGGCATATACACGAGAACTGAATGGTGTGGTGTAAATGCCAAAGCATCAATCTGGGAGTCAGGAGAACTAGGTTCTAGATCTTACTCTGTACTCAATGACCTCCTGCAAGTCAGTCCACCTTTCTCCAACCATTGTGAGATGGGGTTATAATTTCTGCCCTATCTTCTTTACAGATTTGTTATGAGGTTCAAATGAAATACTGGAGAACAAAGGGTTTTTAAATGTTTAAATGTTTGAGAGATTAATCTGCTAATGATTTTCTGTTGCTCCCTGGCTCTGGGGTGTTCTGAGCAGAAACAACCTAAAGAGGCTGAACTTCCTTATCACAGGGCTTGGAAATAGCCCTGAGATAAAGCTAGACGAGAAGTCTACCATTCTTAAATTTAAAGTTCAGAGGATCCCAAGTCAATTTCCATAACAAGTTGAGGGTCACTTTGTCTCTGAGTTATTCTTTTCCATGAGTCTTTGGGTGAGGCAGTTCCTGCCATGACTTTTCTTTAAGCAGACAGGACTCAGACAAGGTAAGAGGCAGAAGGGTCTGTAGGTTTCCTGGTTTGTTTGGGAACTCTCAAAAATTGTATTTTTTTTAACTGGGCAAACAACAAAAGCATCCTGCAAATGTAGGATTTCTGGAAATTTTGAGACTGCTAATTTTCTCTAAAAAGAACAACTAGGTAACAGGGACCAATTCGGGGGAGAGGTGTTATTTCCTTAAAGATGGCTGTCATAGCAATGTGTCTTTCAGAGACATTTCATTATAGTGATGGACATCGATCCCATGTATTCACTCATTCATGCAGGAATTCAATCAACAAACCCTGAGCACATGTGCTAGTTACTGTGCTAAGCAATGGAGACAGGAAGATGTAAAAGAGGAACCCAGCCCTCCAAAATTCAGTCTAGTGAAGGAGACAGATGACAGATATGTAACATAAAAGCTTACAGTGAAGCTATGAGGGCAGAGGGGAGAGAGCGAAAAGCTTTATCAAGGGAACTGGAGAAGGCTTATTGGGGAAAGTGACTTTTGTATTGGATGTTAAAGGATGTGCAAAAATATGTCAGGCAGAAGAGGGGCTGAGGTGGCAGGGCACAATTTAGGTGGAGGAAATAGCAATGAGCAAAGGACCAGGTGGCTTGGATGGCCATTCATTTGAGAGATTTCCATTAGGTATGACAACCTTGGAAAATTAATCTCTGAAAAACACTCAGAGTTTGAATAATTATTTTGTGTGCATTTGGAATGAGCATCATCTACCTTCTGCAATTTGGCACACACATAGAAAATGATTAATTTAGAGAAGTTTTGAGAACACTGAAGCATTTTCATTTCTTTTCTGAGATGGGCCTTTTCCTCCCACCCCAATTCTGTTGAAAGCAATAAAGCTGAATGGTAGATCAATGGCTTTGCCAGTAAAGCACCCAAGTTCTACTGGGGACTTTAACTGGATGGAATGTCAGTTCAATCCTGATGCAGTAGTTTTAGAAAATATATAGGTTTGGGACTTGGTTCAAAGTGATTCACTAAGTGTTTTGTTAATAAAAAAATAAAAGGAGAAAAATGTGTTCAGCAAAAAAAAAAAAAAAAAAAAAGTCTACCTGGGTTTGATTCTGGACTCAAGAAATGAGTGCAAGTCATTCCAGATATTTGTCCATAATTTAGTTCAAGTCCTGGTGCCTCACTTTGTGATGAAGCACCCCCATTTAATTTTCTATTCAAATCATTCTATTTTGCTGTGAAGGCTATAAAATCGTTGTCTTTTTTAAAAGGCAATATCTAAACATAGTGATAGCTATAATGGACTTCTGGTTAAATAGCCTAGTTTAGGATAAGCAAATCCAACGAGTTGTTCCTCTCTGAGAAAATTATTGATAAGGAAGAAAGAATAAAGAGCTAAGTGGAAAAATACTCCTTTTAATTCAAAGACACCCATTTAAAAGACAGAGATAGTGAAATGTTTCAGAGTTACAGCTATAGCTCTATGCATCTGTCTTCTCGCTCATGTGTATAGAGGGGTAGAGTTGGAGACGGCTGAGTCGAGTAGAAGTCAATGGAAGATTAGCTTTAGTAGCAGGAATTAGTCCTGCCTGTGGCCAACAGCAATTCCACATGCAAGGCCCCGTATGGTTATTATGTTTAATCTTTGAATCAGCCAGAGGTTAGATAATCCCTTATTCGCGTTTTACAGATGAGTCAACTGAGGTTTGGTTAAGTTAGGTAACTTGCCTAAACATATCTAGGGTAAAGTTGCAGAGCCAGTATTCTGGATGAATTCAGAGCGTTGCTTTTAACCACTGTGTCTCAGGCAAGAGCTGGAGGGCTGAGCAGTACGAAGCATTTATTAATAAGCTCTAACTCGTCTACGTTAGAGACCTAAGCCTTTGGAGGGTTCTGTATCCAAATTAAGATAAGGAAGGTGAGTTGGAAAGCATAGAAATCTAGATCATTATCTGTATATAAGATTAAGGACAGAATAAACTGTGCAAAGTACGATGAATGAGTAGATGCAGGTTCCCAGCTTCCCGCAGGACTTCTCTACTGAGGTGTTTTCATAAGTGGCTAAAGCTCAGTATGTCTCAAACTGCCTTCATTAATCACCCCCTTCCTCCTTGTCACCCCTTTGCTTAAAACCTGATCCTCCTCCTGTGGTCTTTGTCTCAGGAGATGGTACGATCATGTACTCAACTGTCCAAATCAGAAAACTGGGGGTCATCATTGACCCCACCTTCTTCCTCGTACTCCACATCCAGTTGGTCACCAAGTCCTATTGATTCTACTTTCTTAATACCTCCTGAATGTATCTCCTTTGGTTCAGGCACTCCCAGTGTCAGAGCGATCCATCTAAAATGTGAAAATGACCCCACTCCCCTACTTAAGCTCCTTCCCCAGGTTCCCCTACTGGTGAGGGACACAGGCAAATTCAAACCTTTCAACTGTTTTGTGTCACCCACAGACGAGTAAATGCAAAAAAAAAAAAAAAGGACTTATGAAGGAAAATAAAAATACAGCATTAGTTCATTAATAAAATAATTTTTAAAAAGAATAAATAACAGGTTATCTCAAAGTCTCTCAAAGGGTTCTATTTTCCTTTAAAAACTGTGCTTTTAAAGTATAAACTATGTTCCTAGTCGTTTAGTATTTGCTTGCATTTGGCCGTTTTAATAAAGGAATATTTTAAGACACAATGCAGAAATTCATGATTATAAATCTGGGGAGGAGGCCGACGGAAGAAACACTGTTTGAATCTTAATGGCCTCCTGATGGGAAGTGCCTGCACCAGAAGTGCTCTACTCCCACCTGGTGGTACAACACATATTCTGCAAAAATGAAAGCGAGGAAGTGACTGCAATTGTCACAGACTGCCATTCATCCTGCAGGACTTTTACTCTTTGTCATTGCCTTACAGTCAAACCTTCTAAGCCCTTTTGTAGCATTCAAGGAAGACCAGAAATCGGTCATACCATCTCTCTTTCCTGCCTCTCTGCATTTGGAACACCTTCCCCTATGTACTACTGGTATAAACGTGAAGGAAGCAACATCATACCAGTGAAAGCAAGTGAGTATCACCTTCAGCAGGTCCTGGAAAGGCCTGGTGTTTGTGATTGTCTGACAGCAGGAGTGCGTGGCTAGCTGGTTGTCCTTAGAGCTCAATCTTCTCTTTTTCTTGGGTGGGTGGGGATGGGAGATGTATAAAGAATGCTCTTCTCCCAACATGACTACAATCAGGTCTACTCCCCAACTTCTAGAAGCCAGCTCAGAGGTGGTGAGCATGGAGGGAGTGGGCACGGTTCCAGGTAGGCTACCTTTGGAACAGTCCCCAGGGGCCCAGTTGAACCCTGGATATCTCGAGAGAGGCCAATCTGGGAAAGCGAGTGGGCATTGAATGGTCTGTTACACTAGTATGATCTGTACCCACATAAGAGAGAACTCAAAAGTCTATTTCCTGGCTTTAACAGACCCAACCACTGGGACTTTGGTTATTGGAAATCTTACAAATTTTGAACAAGGTTATTACCAGTGTACTGCTATGAACAGCCTTGGCAACAGTTCCTGTGAAATCGATCTAACTTCTTCACGTGAGTTGACCATACAACTTTAACAGCTTCTTCTCCTTAAGTCAAGTAGTCTGGGCCTGTCGGCCGAATGAATTAATTAGGATTCCTGGTTAGTGTTTCCTGCTTCTCTGCAGATTTGTGTGCTTTATTTATAGGTTGACATGATGAATGACCATCCTAATATCCAATGCTTATGTAATACTTAATAGGTGCCACACACTGCCCTAAATCCTTTACTAAAAGTAATTTGTTTAAGCTTCACAAAATCTCTAGAAAGTAGGGATTACTATTCAGTAAATAAAACAACAGCCTCATTGATAGCGTCAGGCTGAAATCCCAGTGACACTGTAGCCTTGGAAAACATATAGCTCTCAAACTTTCTAGTTCTTAACTGCTTTGTTAAGATCTACCCCTAAGAATAATAGTAATAATAACACTCACGCCCACAAGCACAGTAGCTAGTATTTGTGGAGCATAAAGTATGTGCCAGACATTTTGACCAGGTGCCATACGAGCATTACCTCACTCAACCCTCTCAACCACCCACCGACTAGGGAGGCAGAATATATTGTTAGCTTCGTTTTACTGAAAGGACACTGAAGCTCGGGGAGATAAATGACTTGCCCAAGGTCATCCAGTTAGCAACTGGCAGAGCAGAGATGCCTCTAAACCTCAATCCTCCTATCCAAAAGAAGGATTACTCTCTGAGCTTAAGACATAAGGGCCCTGGAATTGCCAAATTGGGCTGACCCAGGAACAAGCCCTCACAAGGGATGTCCTGCCAAACCTCTCAAGGATCACTTGATAACACTTAGGTTCTTGTCACTTTTCCTAACTTACTTTGGAATTGTGGTTTTAATATATGCCACATCCAGGGTGGCAAGTTCCATTGGACTTTTGCTCTTCCTATGCAGCTGAGCTTTCCTCCTGTTATTTGCCCTGAAGGCTGCTCCTTCATTCTCATATCACTTTCAGCAATTCTCCCTGCATCATTTCTGTTGTCTTTCTTTGGATCTCCCCCAACCCTTTTTTGCCTTCCTAGGGGTACGATCACACTGTAGATGTAGAGCCACCTAGGATTTGGATGCCAGGCTTGCTTCCTTTCTAATCTTCTTTCCAATGAAGTCCAGCATTGCCTCTCTCCCTCCCTCCTTCCTTCCTTCCGTTCTTCCTTGCTTCCTCAAACATTTATTGAATATCTACTATGTGCCAGGGACTGTCCTAGGTGATGGAGACACAGATATTAAGAAGAAATATGTCCCATACTCAAAGAGCTCTTAGTTTAGCTAGAGGAACAAACAAAAAAAATCTCTAAAGTGTGCTAAATACTATAATAGAGATCTGTACAAGGTCTCTAGGGCACCAAAGCAGGAACAATTATAGAACTGAGGATAGCGTTACTAAACGAGTGCTATTGGAGACGGATCTTGAAGGAACTTACGAAGCCTGTTTCTTTATCTATAAAATGGAGATGTTGAAGGTGACAGAAGGCATGTCTCTGAGGGAAAAAAATCGTAAGAAACCAATAGATCATCTAATGTGTTTGAATCTATTGAAAGGTGTTTAATGGTTTTGCTGGAAGTTTGGGGATTGGTGAGGCACTTATCAACCCCAGAGAAATTTTTTTAAAGTGTTGTCCAAGAAAGAATCATAGTATACTACGTTCCTCAGCTGTGAACAATATTTCCATAGCCATAATAGCGCAAACTTCAGTTTAACTAAAACCTGTGATAGAACTTTATTAGAATCCCGTGGTGGGGCGGGGGAGGGGAGCGGGGCAGAAGAGCTCAATCTCCAACTTGCAGAGTAGGAAGTGCAAGAGAAAGGATGACAACTGAAGAAGGCAGGACCGATCGGAGCAAGCATAACAGAAACATGGGGACAAGAAGATTAAAAGGAAAAGAGTTAGGAGTGGTCGCCTTTAGTGAATGGGATTGAGAAGTGGGAAGGAATGGGGCAGAGGACTGCTGTTTTAGTTAGAGGTTTCATAGAATTATTTGACTTTGGAAATTATTCCCATGTATTCCTTTCCGTTTCCTTTAATCACAAAAAGTTAAAGGAAGTATTATCAGGCAACTCAACTAGCCTCTCATCTCAAAATATAACATATCCGCCCTTGTTTGAGGGGAGGCAGATGGGGATGGGCTGGCTTACAAGCGAGACATGATGTCCCAGGGCTTGGAGGTCTGGTGCACAGCTGGATTGTCTCACACTCATTAAGCGTTTCCATAGACTGATGTAATAAACCAGATGCCTGTTTACTAAAACGGGCATATCCTTTCTCAGTGGCCAGAATGCCTTAGTGAGCGTGGATGCTGTGAGGGAGAAAAAGGTTTTTAGGGACCTGTTTCACCTATGCTCTGGGAAAGCCTGGTGAAATGTCCCTGCCTATAACAGAGGCGTATCTCTGGTGACCAGATCGCAACGCCATGGTGTCTCTCTTACTAGTTAAGCAAATGCACACTGAAGACTCTCTTCTCTAAACCTAAACATTTCTACCTCCATAATATGCTGAAATAGAAAAGAAAAAAAAAACCATTTTGAAACCAACTCTGCCTCCTCCAGGTTGACATGTTTTATTCTTTATGTGTATAAATGTCAGTGGTTAAAGCTACATAGTCAAGCCAGTCGTCTTTCTTCTCCCAGTATGAGTCCAACTGGTAGAGTTCTAGGGGTTTCCGTTTTTCTAGCCTATGCAAGTCACTTTCCCGCTATGTGAATGCCCCAAATAGTCCCCACTAGTCACAAATGCATGTGTGTAAAATGATAGTATGGTCCACTTTATTAACCAGCTTCTCGTGTTCTCCAGATCTAGAAGTTGTAATCATCATCGTGGCCTTGGTAGGTTCCCTGGTAGGTGCTGCCATCATCACCTCTATTGTGTGCTTCGCAAGGAACAAGGCAAAGGCAAAAGAAAGGAAGAGAAATTCTAAGACCATCATGGAACTTGAGTAAGCCCTCGTTTTGTTTTCTTTACTGGAATACAAACATTTCTCAGGCATATCTCTTTCAGTCAGCAATTCCTAAGCACTCCTTTTAGCATACTATATCAGAGGTATCTTTCCGCTTACTCTCGCTGCTTTTATGAAAAGAAGGATGATGGCGAGCATTTACTGAGTGCTGTGTGCCACACTGTTCTAAACACTTTACGTATATCAATTCACTTAACCATCACAACCACCCTTTTAGGTACAAGAAAATGTTTTATTGTATAATATCAACATACTTGCCTTTATAACAACATAGTCATAAAATATAATTTTAAATATTTTTTATGGAACAAGAGGCCCACAGAGGAAAAAGTGCCTAGGGCCCACAGAAGTTAGAATGTGGCCCTCTCCATAGCCCGTGCTCTTTTTTTTTTAATTTTGATTTTTTTCAGCGTGATTTTATTTTATTTTATTTCAGCATATTACGGGGGTACAAATGTTTAGGTTACATATATTGCCTTTGCCCCACCCCAGTCAGAGCTTCAAGCATGTCCATTCCCCAGACAGCGCGCACGGCACCCATTAGATGAGGGGATTTTTTATATTCATACCTAGCCTGTGCTCTTAACCACTCTGTTATTTCTTCTCTACTGTATATCACATTCATTCATTTGTTCATCCCTCCATCTCCTTGCTTCCATGGCTATGTATTGGGTACCCACCAGGTGCCAAGTATTGTGCTAGATGTAGTGGGAGATAGAGATGCATCAGAGCTATGGGTTTGGCCCTCAAAGACCTTATTAGATTCTTAGACTCCTTCATCCTGACATCATCGGTTTTCCCACTTTTTAAACATTGGTCTCTGTTTTTCTTGAACTTTCATTATATTGTTGAGGCCTAACCTTCCTGAACCCAAAATGGAGACATATGACCTGACAGAGTGAGTCAGAATAGGAGAAATAACAGACTTCCTGCAGTTTGAGAGCTATGGTCACTTAAGCTACAGAGCATTTGGCTCCACATGAAATTTTGAAAGTTAGCATTTCCTTAACTTATTCTTTTCTGGGCCATCTTTCTTGCAGACCAATGACAAAGAAAGGTGCAGAGAGTGAAACAATGCCAACAGAAGATGCCGTCCAACTAGAAGCAACTTTACCATCTTCCACTCATGACACTGACACCATTCAGGAGCCAGACCATGAGCCTATCCAACATCCAGGGCCTCCCCCAGAGCCTGCCACAGAGCCTGCCCAAGGACAAGAGCCTGTTTGTGTACATGACTTTATGATCGAGCTGGTGCCAGAGCCGGAGCTGGGGTTGGAGCTGGAATTGGTGCCACAGCCAGAGCCAGAGCCTGGGATCGTAGTTGAGCCTCTTTGTGATGAGGAGAAGGGAGTGGTTAAGGCGTAGGCTGGTGGCCCAAGTACAGCATCCATCACTAAGAAAACCATTCCTGGCATTTCGAATTCAGCTGACCTAACCAGCCCCCACCTCCTCCCTCTATGCTGACCAACCCTTCTCTAATAAAGTGCTCATTACTGCTACGAATCTAGAATAAAAAGGCCAAGATAACTACTGAATCAATGCAAGTGTTCCTGCTTTACCAGTATAGAGTACTTATAATTTTACTAACATGTAAGCCTAACAAATGACAAGGCAAGTGATTTCTAACTTAGTTGAAAGAGTTTTACAACAGCATTCGTGTTGTATTTCAGAAAATCTTATTTTTCTATTTTTATTAAGTGCTACTCTTCATTATCTTCCACATGCACATATTGACAAGGTAGCACTAATTAGATTCAATATTATTTCTAGCATTACTTTTCAGGGCTTCCCTATTCATTTTTATATTGATTACTAAGAAAATAATTCACCAGTATTATAGATTGAAAAAAATTTCTCCAAAAATAACAGGGGAGAATGTGTAAAGGGTACATATTAATTGGTCCATGACATTTAAAACCAGGTCTTGTAATTAATGATCTATCCATCATGTTAGATTTCCCAAGGAGTCACCCTGATATGCAATATCTGAGCCTAGCAAAATTTTTAAATAACCTGATTTTTAAATGCCAGATAATGTATAGGCAAACATTATCATTTAGCTTTGAATGAGCTATTATGTTATCACTATGTCTGATGCTATCTACTTTGAAGAGCACACTAGTAAAGTGTTCTAAATGAGCACTTGTTATCTATTTTAGATACTCTTAGCTGATTATTTAAATAATCTGTTTTGCTGTTGGTACATTCGAACATCAACATGGACATATCGATCTTGTATAAATGCTAAATATTAACTCAAATGCATTGATATCACTTCTTCTTCCCCTGTTAAAAAGCTTTTTGTGATCATATTTCACCCACATCCCCCCTTGAGGAAATTTATAGGTAGACTTACTTTGTGAAATCAATCATATTTTAATCTTTAAGACTCAATAAATACTAATAAAATCTCATTTTAATGACTCCTAAGGCAAATCCCTTTATAAACAACTTTATTGAGGCATACTTTATGTACAATAAACCAGCCATTTCAAGTATACAATTTGATGAATTTTGATAGAGTACACACCCATGAAATCACCACACCCATCTAGAGGAAAACATTTCCATCAGCTGAAAATGTTCACTCATGCCCCTTTGTGCAATCCCACCACTGCCCTGGACTGAGGCAACCAATGATCTGTTTTCCATCACTAGAGATTAGCTTTGCCTTTTCTTGACTCTCATACAGATGGGATGATACAGTATGTACTTTTTTGTGTCTGACTTCCTTCTGAGGGGAATCCTTTTTAAATGAAGCAATGAATTTCTAACTTACCATATCCAGATTTTTATGTAAAGGATTTTCTTAAACTGCAAACTCCTTTTTATATAGATCATACACATACACACGTTGAGGTAGAGTCTTTGTAGGTTTTAAGGTGGGTTGAAATGGAAATTAACATTATTCTTGTCCAGAGCCATGGAAAGAAGAGATAGCAAGCTTTTATTTATGTATTTTCTTTGATGTGTCAATTTTCAGCCAATCTCAGGGATTTTTGAAGCACCTATAATTCCATTCACAGACTAAATATGATACCATGATATGGTGTCTGATGGGTACAGGAAACAAAATGATGAAGGTCTTAAGAATGACCTAATATCTGGAGATTAAAAATGAAACAATAAGAGTGTCAAACATCTCAATGCCACTCAGAATGCCCAAGTAGCTGAAATTCATTTTTCCCTTCTACTGTTATGATAAAGGCAGATCACAAGAAGAGAGACTGACATGTAATAGTCAACAACTATGCCCCCAAATTTCTGATGGATCAGTGCTAACTAGGAAAGAAGGCACTAATGGCAGTCTTATAGAGCTCTGTGCTCATTAGCACTGTTCTGCTCAAAATACTTATGAATAGCTGGATCAGTGGCTAGTAACCTTTTTTGAGGTTATGGATCACCTTGAGGATCTGCTGAAAATTCTGGACACCTCTCCATTGAAAAATGCTTATACACACAATGTCACATACGGTTTTAGATTAATTAAAGACTCCCTGAATCCAAGATTAAGAACCAGTGACTTAGATAAAAACACAGAAGGCAGACTTCATAAATTTGTGGATGACTTCTCCTGGGGTAACAGCTACTATGCTGTAAGACAGAATCAAGATTTGAAATGATGTTGATAGCTTGAAAACTGAACTGAAATCAACATAATTAATTTGACAGGAAAAAAATGGAAAAAAATCTGCATTTAAAAATCTAGAGCACATGTTGCCCAGGCAGAAACCCTTGCTGGGCAAAATTGGGAAGTACATGAGGTTCATCTGAAGTGGTACCTTTGGGATTTTCCTTTTAGTTCCCTTCCTGGCCTTGTTGCACCTTATTTTCCAAACACCACAGATTCTCATGCTCCTACTAGCTCAGTGACTCACTCAGTTCTGCATCTTTCAAGCAGGATTCATTTCTCAGGACCTACCTCTGTCCTTGCCACCCTTTCAAAAGGCAGCTGTTCTGTAACCTGTTGTTTAGTGAACATGATCTTTCATCATCCAGTGATCTCATTCAGGTTGATAAATGACTTAGTCCCCTTGGGAGTAGTTACCTTTTAAAGAGGACTCTTGAACACAGATAATCCTTAATCCAGAGTTAAAATGTTGGAATTTCAGGTACTGAAACTAGAGGAGAGATATTTCTGGGAAAAGGAGGCTTCTCAGCCTCTCTCAAATCAAACCATGTGGGTTATCATTCACTCAACCTACTCCGGGTCAGTGCAACTTCATCCCAGCTTCCTTAAGTACGTCCATAATATACTATACCATATATTTATGTTTGCAATGAATCCTAAGACCCTGTAAGATACTGAATCATAACAAAACTCTGTTCAATAAATGTCACTTGAGCAGAAAAGTGAGCTCATATGTTTAAGAGCTTTCCAATAAGGGAACAAAATGGGTTTTTTTCCAGCTTATTCATCATTGGATCAGAAAATATTTTGATTAAGCTTTGACCAAATTATTTCAGCATAAATCTCATTCAGATAGGACTGATTTATTTTGCCACAAGTAGTTAAAATTTAAGTGGGTAGTCCCAACCAAATCTCAAGCCAGCCTTAGGTTTCTTAACTGCTCATTCTTACCACTCAAAAGGATTTTCAGGAACTTCTCTCATCTCCTTGTTCCTGCATTTAGCGAGACAGGGTATACAGTTAAGTCAACAGAACAGCCTTTTGGCTGTAGGTCCTTATACTCTCCAAATTCATTTGTTTATTCAGTCACCTAATGGACTACTGGGTCTAGTGGACTACTGGCACTAATGGCTACTATGAACCAGGACTGTTGCTACTGCTGGAAGTACAATGGTGAGCAGAATCAGAGCTAGCCCTTGTCCTCATGGAGTATAGAATTTTGCTAACCATGACAAGTTCTTGTGTGTTATCAACAACAGTGTGTTGACCGCAGGAGAGGGAGGCTAGAATTTGTACTGCACTGGGGAGGGCCTCCAAATTATAGTGGTCTATGATGAGAAGGGACTAAAACATAGTAATTCTTGATCAATAGCTAAGAAACCATGTATATTGATTATCTTTTATGCCCTTTAGAACAGGTAACTTCCCCCCACCCCCAATATTGTATACTGAGAAGTTAATATTTGCAACTTTTACACCAGCCTGTGTGTAACTCAAGTTTAATGAACTTTCAGTGAGAATTTCAGAGCTGGAAGAGAGCTTCAGGATCAATAGCATTTAACCTTTTTCAACCCCAGTACACCTGAGGGTTATAATACACACAATGGCTCACTCCTAACAATGATGGCTGGAGGTGGGAGATGATGTAGAATTACATTCTTGGTGGTGGAGGCAGGAAGGGTTAAATGTACTTTTAAAAAGCTTGTTCATTCTTATATATTCCCACTCAGCCCCCAGAGGAGAATCCCTGAGTGAAGAGAGGTAAAATAATCTGCCTGAGATTACATAAAGTCAAGACTAGATCCAAATTCTCTGATTCCCAATGTAATGCTCTTTCAAGTGCACCAAACTACTAATTTCAATGAAACAAACCCAAGTTTTAGTAATAAAAGCTTGTTTTATATGTCTGCATGCTGAAAACTGGTTAGAGGCCTTCATAAAAGGTTCAAACCACTCAAAGACTCAATAATCCCACTTGTCTTTGAAGCTGTGGTTTAAAAAACACAAAGAATTCAGACACGATAATGAGGGCTTCAGGAAACCAAAACGAGATTATGCCAATAAAAGAAAACTGTCCCTCTACTCACAACACTTTAGACACCAAACATATAGGGTTTCCACACCAAGCAATTTACTTCTCCGCAGACACCAACTGGGTGTCCTACAATCTAGTTTAATTGTGATACTAATTACCCAGAGTTAGCACAGACCCTACAGGTCAAGGGTTAGGTCCCACAAGACTGCCCCCTTCAGACAGCAGTTGCAAGTATTAGGTGCTCACTTCTATCTGACTTGGTTACAACTTGGGGGTTCCTGCAAGCCCCTCCTCAAGTTTGATAATTTGCTATAATGGCTCACAGAATTTGGAAATACTCTACTTTTACCAGTTTATTATAAACGATACAGATGAACAGCCAGCTGAAGAGGTACCATAGGGTGAGGTCCAGAAGGGTCTCAAGCACAGAAGCTTCTATTCCCGTGGAGTTGGGGTACACCACCCTCCTGGCACGTGGATGTGTTCACCAACCTGGAAGCTCACAACCTTGTAGTTTAAGGATTTCTGTGGAGGCTTCATCACATAGACAAGATTGATTATTAACTCAGTCTCTGGAGGATGGGGGATGGGGCTGAAAGTTCCAAGCCTCTAATCATGGCTTGGTCATTAACAGCCCACATTCTGAAGATTATGTAGTAAAACACAATTTACCTTGAAACTCACAGAACCTCACTGAAACTGTAAATTCTCTACGATAGATATTTAAGAATGTAAATTTTTCCACTGTTTCCATCGGCCTAGTTCTTCCATCTTATATTCTTAGTTAAGCTTTACAATTAAATTGTCATCTTTTATGAATTCATTTTGGAATCTGCTGACCTTGAATCAGCTTTGTCTCTATTAGGTTTCCTACAGAACAGGTAATAATTTGATCAATATCCAAGGTCATTAATATCCTTAGTTTATGCCAATCAGTTATCTAAATATTATTAACAAGCCACTTCACTTAAATGCTAAAAGCCTACAAATTGCCTGTGGCTTGGTTCCATCCATATTGCTTACTGAAGGCCTCTTATTGAAGAACTAGCGTGAGTTTTCTTTTACACCCACAAAGCCTATTTATTACCTCAGACAACAAACTCAGCATTTATGAAGAGTAAACATCTTCAGTACTAAAAGACTCTATTAGACAAAATTTTACTCCCTGATCATACTAAAAAATATTAGAAATAAATTATTTACTCTGCCATCAATTCTATCCCCAGTATTCAATAAAGTTCTGTTCCATAAGAAGATGCTTCCCTGTTTGTAAAGATTGGTACCCAAAATATTTATGTAAAAAGGATTTGTATATCAACAACACAGTTCATGTTTACAAAACTCATTAAGTCTTTGACCCAAAATTAATGCAAGTTTGTGAGCTCATGTGGCTCGCTTATTTCAAGCAATATTTGCAGCATAAAATTCAAATTAAAAAATAATTTGAAGAGTCACTTGGAGTTCATTAGATTTTATGACTAGTATCATTTAAGACACTGCCCTAAATGAGCTCAAGTTTATACTAATTTCCTTTAGTTCTACACTTAATTAGCAATTCAGAAGATTACTATTTTTAAAGATTTTAGCTGCAGTTCAAGCTTCACTAATTTTATTGACTTTAAAGCTACCAAAAACTGAGAAATGTCATTACTAAGGTTTTTAAGGCTTAAGTGAATGTCTAACTGATTTGAAAGAAAAACTGGGAGATTCTTTCAACATTTTATTTTTTAGTTTCTGAAATAAAAATCAAAATACATTTTTATTACATATCATTTTAACAAGCTTGACATTCTTTTTCATACAGGACGATTCAATATAGGTACTTTTAAAAAACCATACATCTTTTTTGGAGGGAAACAGTTCATCAAAGAAAAACGTGGGTACATGGGCTATTGTTTTTCATTATTTTCATGCCCTCCACCTTAAAATTTGGTCCACTAAAATATATAAGTATCCCTCCTATCACAAAAATAAATTAAACCTAGTGGTTGAAAAAACAGAAATACTTGGCATAGGCCTGAGTGAGGCTTGAAAAACAAGTTAGGATGTGTTTCAACTGTACAGGGGAACATTATAGAATCCACTTAGAACCATCTGGCAAAACAACTGGCCTGTTGTTATTGGGGTCGTTCTGCCTCAGAGGGAGACAGAAGGTGCATGGGAGGGTGCTGAAGATTCATAACAGCTACAGAATCACATACTCAAAATTAATCCAGATTCAATATAGAATAATATATGATAACAGTAGAACAATCTCAACAGTTATTCAATGCCTGGAAAGAAAGTTGTAAGCTTAGAACAAGTACCTCAGCAGGAACAACAGTCAACATGTTTATAAGACTTTGAAGGTGAGAAAACATCTTATGTCATAAATGATGTCTTATGCCCAAGTACATTAGTTTCCAGGACATTGGGGCCAACAATAAAACTGTATTACAAAGTAAGAATAAATCCAAGCTGCTTAACCTTCCACCATTCTCTTGAGTATTAAACCCAGGCCACCTTTGGCCACTTGCGGGGGTGTCTTTTCTTCTTTATTTTCAATGTAAATACTTGCTCCGTGGGACACCAGCAGTTTTGCTTCTTCTACTCTCTCCTCGTCACAGGCTAAGTGTCTGAAATCAGGGACCACAAAGACCAATTAATCACTACCAATTCTATCTAACAGTTAGGATTTCCTGTTAGGTAGTCTAAAGTACATATTACTAGGCAGTGGTAATACTGGAAAGTTATTTAATCAGCAAAGAAAACTCAGTTTGCATGGTGAAGATTGTTTATAAGTTAAAATTCAGTGGAATAACCTTATGATACCAAATCGTAAATCATAATTCTAGTCCTAGTTACAATAGAACGGATCTAAATGCCAGCCTAAGGAACAACTTCGTCGTTTTATAGAGATTAGTAGTAGTTTACCCCAAATGCTGTATGTAATAATTCAGGGTTAGAATTTTAAAAAGCCCCAATTCATATTGTGTTAATAGCAATCTGTGTGGCTTGAAGTTTGGAAAAGCAGTTTAAAAGATTTTATCTCATTTGATCCATAATCTACCTTGTAAATTAGCAAGGTATTATCATCACCATTTAACGTTGAAATGGTGACAAGAGTTTAAAGTTCTTGCCCATGCTGACATGGCGGAGCAGTAAACTGAGTGAAGAAGGACACTAACCTTTGTCTGGCACTAACAGTTTGCCATGCAGGGTATTAGGCACTTTACATGTTATTTTACTTAAACCTCACAACAATCTAGTGAGGATGGAATTACTATTCTCATATTACAGATGAGAAAATTAAGACTCAGGAATGTTAGGTAACTTCTATAAGTTGATTAATATAAATATTTAACATAGTTAGTAATGGCAGAGTTTGAATTGGATGGATAGCAGCTAGCTATCCTAAATCCTATACTCTTCCCAGGACCCTATACTGTCTCCTAGATTTCCTCTAGGCCATCCTGCCTTTTTAGTTATGGAGAAAAAGCTAGAATAGAATATTCTAGAAATGGAAAGGTCTTTCTAAACAGTGTCTTTTAGAATTACAGGAAAGATTTTTTTTTAAACTAAGAGTTAAGAAAACAATGCTTTTAAAAAGTCGGTTTAAAGTCAAACTGGAAAAGGTTGAACCTCACTCTGGACTAAAAAGAAGACTCGCAGAATTTCTCGTTCAAAAAATGGTCCCCATTGAACAAAGAAGAAATGCGGCCAAGTACTGTGGAAAAAATATCAAGGTAGAGGCCGGCTTCAGGTCATACATATAAATCAGTTCCAGATGAATTTAAGAGTTAAATGCAAAACAATAACAATAACCCTTAACCAAAACCAATGAAATGTTAAAAAAAAAAACTACAATAAAACATAGGAGAATATTTAACTAATTTCAACAGTTTTCCAGTCATGAAGGAAGATTAATAGGTTTGACTACACAGAAATTAAAAACTTCTGTTATTTAAAAAATTCATGAACAAAATGAAAAGACAAACTGGGAAAATATTTTCAACTAACATTGCAGAAGGTTAATGTTTTTAATATGTCAAGTCAAGAGCACTTAAAAACCAGTAAAAACAAATTAGTTCCCCAAAAGGAAAAGAGAAAGTGACACGAAGTTACAATTAGAGAAGAAATATAATTAGCCACAAGGCATTAAAAAATGTTCAAATTTACTGATAATAAAAAATGTAAATTACAACTATGAATACCATTTTCACATAACAAAAGGATAATTTTAGTGTTCCTGTGGGGGTAATAGGCACTCTTAAACTACTGTTGGGAGGGTACAATGATACAACTCCTCTGGAAGCAATTTGGCAATATATAGCAATAGTCTTCACATGTATTTGTTGACCCAGCAATTCAACTTCTAGGAGTCCATACTAAGGTAATGATCAGAAATGTGGCCGAAGGTTTTTGTACAACATTGGTCGATGTAGCATTATTTATAATAGTGGAAAACTCAAAAAAACTTCAACATACAGTAACAGAGGAATGATTAAATTGTGGCAGATCCATAAAATGGTATTGTATATAACCAGTAAAAAATTTTAAGCATATTAAACGATACTGGAAAATGCTCACAATATGAGGTGAAAAGAACAAGATATAAAACTAATAAAACTACATATATAGTATGACCCCAATTTTGTTAAAAAAATAAGCGTGTAAAATGTACACATTTGAATATAAAAAACTGGGAAGAAATACACAAAAATGTTATCAGTGGTTATTTCTGGGTGGCAAGATAATAGGTTTTTTATTTTTCTCTTGATACTTTTGTGTACTTTCAAATTTTTGCCATTAATATGTATTGCATTTGTAAGCAGAATGAAAAAAAACATGGTATGTAAGAATTATTGCACGAGGGCTAACATCAGGTAGAATACAAATGACTGCTACTTGTCACTTACAAAGGAGTGTTACCCTCAGTGTCTTGGATGTTTGTGGATGCTTTGTAGTACAGAAGGATATGAATCATCTTCAAGTTACCCTTGGCTGCTGCCCGGTGCATTGCTGTAGCCTCATAATGGTCCTTAGCATCTGGATTAGCGCCGCCTTCTAGCAACATGACAGCAATCTGGAAAGACAGAGAAGAAAACAATGCAGAGGTCTATTTGTGTTTGTGTACAGGTTTAGAGCTCAACAGAAGCAGCCTAGGGATGGAACCATACCTCATGCCTGTTTTTGGAAGCTGCATAATGTAGGGGAGTACAGCCATTTTGATTGACGGCATTCACTTGAGCACCTTTTCCCAGAAGGGCTTTTACAATCTCATCCCGGCCAGCAGAAGCAGCAATATGAAGAGGAGACCAACCTGCCTATAAAAGAAATGGGCAGTACGAAAACCGGGGTGAAAAGGGACAGAAATTAATGCTTAACATTTAAGCAAGGTTTACAAACAGCTTTACAAAGGGAAAGGAATCTTTGTCTACAAAAAAATGTTCCATTCTTATTCTTCGCAAGTCTAATCCTAATAAAACCAATACCATTACAGTAAATCTCTTTCTATAACGAAAACGGTACTTAGGCCCTTGTTATTCAGGAAACATTCACCAAAAAAAAAAAAAAAATTCCAACATAATAAAAAGGGTTTATAGTCTTTCAGGGTTCACCATAGTAAGCCCTGATCTGTATGTTTACCTTAAATCACAGAGTATAAGTGGCAAAACGAACATTTTAAAATAATGCAACCACTAGTCTCTTGATCACCAGGGCCATGCTGTAACTTCTTAGTTGTAAAGGTTACAATTTTGTTTATGAGTTTAATACTCAGGCTTCAGTAAACACCAGTCTGGAGTCTAAAGATAACTGGGAAGTTATCAACTCTGCCTAGTACTCACATCATCTTTATCATTCACTGGCACGCCAAGCTGCAACAAGAATTCAACAATTTCTGTATGTCCGGCTGAGCATGCCCAATGCAAGGCAGTTCTGCTGTCCTACACGGGAAACAGAGAAGAAGATAAAACATTCTTGAAGAGACACAGAAATAAGACAAAAAAGCAGAAAAAAAATAACACTGGTACTGGTAACCCTATAGTTTGAAAAGAAGAAATGGAGAGCACTGGATCCTCAGGTAGGTAACCTTAAACTATATTGCTTACTAATATCAGAGAGACCAAGGTTTTAGTAACATGGGGAAAATAACATCAATGAACCTAATTAATTCTGGGCAGATTATGGTGATGGAAATAGTAGAGCAAGAAACTAATTTCGATGCTCTGGTAGATATAGAGATTTGGCTGTTTACTATTACATTATGTATGTACTTCTATGTCAGGCACTGTGCTGGCGTTTTACAAGCACTGTTTCATTTAATCCCTACCATCCTATACAGTGGTTATTATCCCTGTTTCACAGATAAGGAAACTAAGACTCCTCAGGGTAAGCAACTTGTCTAAGGTCACATGGCTAGCAAATGGTGAAGTTGGGACACAAACCCTGTCTGACTTTGAAATTACTACCACACTGATTTCAAGTTAGATGTTCTGGAAAGAACACATGAATCTTATTGGGGAAGTAATGTTCATAAAACTATTTGAAATTATGTAATCAGTTAGAAAACATACTACACACAGGATTAGAGAGCAACAAAATTTCTATTTATAAAAAGTAATAAGCTAGTAGTCGTATTTCTTAAAGGGAATCCCTCTTTGCAGTGACTGCTATATTTCTTAGCACTACGTAATAGGAAATGGTATTTTAAACTCCATTACAAAGAATTTCAAACACATAAAAATAGAGGGACTATAATAGAAATCCACAGGCCCATTGTCTAGATTTAACAGTAAATATTTTGCCATATTTGCTTCACCTAGTTTTTTTCCTTGCTTAAGTTTCTTAAAACAAATCCTAAATATCATGACCTTTCACACTTGAATATTTGATTTTCTAAAAATTAAGTGTATTTTCTTATATGAGACCATTGTCACACCTATTAAAATTAACACTAATTCCTTTATAACATCTAGTACCCAGTCTGTATTCGGATTTCCCCAATTGTTCCCCAAATGTCTTTCTGCAGTTGGTTTGTTTAAATCAGGAACCAAACAAGGTACACAAATGGCATCTGGTTATGTTTCTTAAATCTCTTGATCCTGAATAGATCCTTCCCTTTATAAGCCACTGACTAGGCGAAAGAATGGTTAAATTTTCCAGGGAGTATTATTAAATCTTAATATGAATTATTACATTTTTAAATTTAAATTATTAAATATTACCAGACCATAATGAAGGTAAGGTAGGTAAAAGTAAAGCCATTTTCAGGTTGAGTAATAAAGTTCCAGAAAAAACTGTCTCCTGACTTCAAATTGTCTTCCAAAAGACACAAAATAGAGATTTGTAAGTATAAGATACTGTCTCTCTAGTGTTTAGCACAGTGTCAGTCAAACAGAAAGCAATCTATAAATATTTGTGGGTTTATTAAGGGTACTGTGAATCCTTCTAGAAACTCAGGGTGAGAGCACGCTAGTCCTTTGAGCAGGAGGGCAGAAACACTTCCCAACATCCATTCACTTTTGCTCGCCTTTGCTCAGAATGTCTTTCATTCCCCATGGAAATCCCACTCATCTTTTAAGGCCTAACCTTCCCTCCTTTGCAAAGCCTTTTCCAATTACCACATTAGGCACTGGGTCCTCCTATTACGTGTTCTGAAAACACCATGTAAATTTGTCTCCCGAGATTAACCACACAATTTGTAATCGGACATATGCTTTTGTGATTACTTTACTGTCCGCTTCTTCCACTCGATCGTATCCCCAGCTCTTAGCAAACTGCCCGGCCCAGAAGAGAGGTTCAGTTACACGGGTTTCATAGAATACAGTTCCTAGTAAACGTAAAGAAACCCATATAAAAAGCTTTCCTCCTCACGGCTTGGGCATTCCTGAGAAATGCGGTAGACGTTCTAGAAACATCCAAAACTCCGTGAGCTAAGAGCCGGGCCAAAAAAAAAAAAAAAAAAAATACACACACACACTTGAGGTCTGCGGGGGTAGCTCCTGCAACCGGACTGAGAGTCCCGAAGTGCCCCCGGGGGACTGTTGGGGCGGTAGGGGCTGGGATCTGCCCCTCGCAGAACCGACCTCCGCTTGGGCCGGGCCCGGGAAGCCACGTAGGGCTTCGCCGTTGGAACCGGCTGCGGAGAGGCCCTAGCGCTGCTTTACCTGGTCAGTTCTAGTAGCCAGGGATTTATCGGCCAGGATCCTCTCTTTCAACTCCTCTAGCTTCCCGCTGTAGGCCAGGTTGCACACCAATAGGTTAGACACACACCCCTCCATTTCGCTTTCCCAGGATCTCCGCGAAGCGCAAGCAACGCCCGCCTCACGCCGCCGGATCCGGCTGCCAGTCAAAAGAGCAGGCAGAACTCCACCAATCACCGACCTTTCTCGTTCTCTTTTCTTTTCCCATCGCGCGGCGCCTCTGGGAGTTGCAGTTTGAGGGAAGTTCCGGGCGGGGAGGCGCCTTTGCCGCCCTCACGGACTCGGACCCTAGCAGCGCAGAACTACAAGTCCCAGGGATCCTTGCGCCCGTCCGTAGTCAAGTTGCCGGTGGAATTGGCCCACGATGACAGCTGGAGAATGGAGTCAGGTACGGGGAGCGGCTTCGAGTGGAACTGTGTGTGAGAGCCGGGGTGGGTGGTCGCTGTTGGGCCATTGAGTCGGACACACGAAACGGGTGCGGGGGCAGGGCAAGAGAATTATGGGAGCCTAAAAGTCCTGTCTCCTGGGTTGCCTGAGCTGCAGTGGCAGGCGGAAGGGACAACAGTTGAAGCTGAGTACTACCTCTGAGCAAGAACCGGTGACTGTGGCTACCCTCCCCCTCTCTGCCACTGCCTAGAGAGTGGAAAGAAGTAGGGGTTAATTATTCTGACATCTCGGCGGAGTGGCATCAGGGTAGGGTTCTGCCACAGCAGTGATAGCATATGACACCATGCTAAGGTGATGTGCCAGCGTGATGCCAAAGGCAGGGTGTGATGCTGTGGGAGCCACTTGATATCTAAGAGACCTTGGTGAGTCCTAACCTGGTGACATCACAACTTGATCAGGGTCATCTTAGGGATACTGGGATGTGTTGTTGGCACTTTAATATCACGATATTAATGACATCGAGGCTTTGCTAGAACTATTAAGCTAATAGTGCTTCTTTTTATGGAAATCCCAGGTGGTGTCATAGCAGAAGCGATGCAAGGCTTGTCCTTTATAGGGCATATCCAGAAGGACATTATGCCAAAACTTGGTAATGATAAGAATATATTCAAGAAAAAGACTGAATGTGTTTATGTTTATCCTGTTATGGTGTAGAAATAAGGCTTGGCAAACTTTCTGTATAGAGCCAGATAATAAATATTTTAGGCTTTGTGGGCCAAAAGGCAATATTGAAGATATTTTGTAGGTACTTACATGACAAGAGAGAAAACAAATTTCAACAAATGTTTAGTGATGAAATTCAAAATATAATAATAATAATTGAGTGCTTTTTTGTAATACAGGAGTACTAATGAGAAGAATGGAATTCTTTCTGGGGGATAACTTTTTGCTTAATTGGGGCTCAAAGTTAGGGTTCCCTATCATCAAAATTGATTCCAAATGAAACTCTGTTAATGCTGATTTGTAATAAGATTTTATCTGTTTAGTCTTTAAAATTATCTTTTTACACAGATAGGTACTGCCAAATATTGATATCAATCTAGGAACATATACTTTTAATTTTTATTTAAATAAAGTTTTTAAAATTTCAGAATAGTTTTAGATTTATGGAAAAGTTGCAAAATTAGTGCATTTTCCCGTATACCACTGACCCAGTTTCCCCTACCATTTTCTTTGCATTTGAACAGCTTTATTGAGATACATTTTACACATTCTAAAATTTGTCTATTTCAAGTGCATAATTAAATGATTTTTAGTAACTTTACTCAGTGGGGCAGCCATCACCATAAATCAGTTTTAGAATATTTTCATTCCTCCCAATAAGATCCCTCATGTCCATTTACAGTCAATCCCCATTTCCACTCCCAGCCCCAGACAACCGCTAATATACTCTTTTGTCTCTATATTTACCTATTTTGGATATGTCATGTAAATGAAATCATACAATATGCGGTCTTTTGTGTGTAGCTTCTTTCACTTAGCATATTTTTGAGGTTCATCCATATTGTAGCATGTATCAGTACCTTCTTATTTTTTATTGCTGAATAGTATTCTATTTTATGGATATAACACATTTTTTCCTATCTACTCCCCAGTTGACAGACATTTAGGTTGCTTCCAACTTTTGGCTATTGTGACTAGTGCTGCTAAGAGCATTTGTATGTAAGTCTTTGTGTGGACATATGCTTTTATTTCTCTTTGGTAGATACCTAAGGGTGGAATTATTGGGTCATAGGGAAAATATATGTTTAACTTTTTAAGAAACTATGTATCTGTTTTACAAAGCGGCAGCACCATTTCCACTAGCAATGTATGAGGGTTCCTGTTTCTCCACATCCTTGCCAACATTTTTTATTTACTGTGTTTTTTATTATAGCCATTCTAAGTGGATGTGAAATGATATCTCATTGTGATTTTAATTTGTATTTCCCTAATGACTGATTATGGTGAGCATCTTTTCATGAACTTACTAGCCATTTGTGTATCTTCTTCGATGAAGTAGCTGTTATATCTTTTTTCTATTTTTAGATTGGATTATTTGTCTTATTATTGTTTAGTTATAAGGATTATTTATATATTCTAGATGCAATCCCTGTCAGGTATATGATATATAAATATTTTCTTCCAGTCTGCTGCTTTTCTTTTCCTTTTCTTAATGGTGTCTTTTGAAGTAAAAAGTTTTGAATTTCGATTAGGTCCAAGTTTTCATTTTTTTTCTTTTCTGGACCATGCTTTTAGTATTGTACCTAAGAAGCCTTTGCTTAATCTAAGGTCTCAAATTTTTCCTATGTTGTTTTCTAAAAGTTTTGTTGTTTTATCTCTTACATTTCAGTGTATGATTCATTTTGAGTTAATTTTTCTTTATGGTGTGAGGTGAGGGTCTAAGTTCATCTTGTTCCATGTGGATATCCAAATTGTCCCAGCACCATTTGCTGAATCTCCTATCATTAACATCTTACATGCTATGGTATATTTGGCACAACTAATAAACCCACACTGGTATATTACTATTAACTATACCCTACACTTTATTCCAAGTTTACTAGTTTATCTCTGGATGGTATGCCATCCAGGATACCACATTATATTTAGTCATTGTGTCTCCTTAGCCTATTTTGGTCTGTGACAATTTTTCAGACTTTTCTTGTTTTGATGACCTTCGTAGTTTTAAGGAATACTGGTCAGGTGTTTCGTAGAAAATCCCTCAATTTGAGTTTGTCTGATGTGTTTTTCCTGGTTAGACTGGGGTTATGTTTTTGGATGGAAGTCTACAGAGGTGAAGTGCCATTCTCATCATATACTAGCAAGGGTACACAAGCATATGATTTTAATAAGCATATCCATTACTTGGAATATAATTCTATTAGATTCTTCTCTTAATATTGCCTTTTAGCATGTCATTACATTGGAAATTAATCAATTCCAATTGAAGGTTTGGTGAAAGCTGCTCAATTCCACAGTTAAATGCATTTTGGAATATGGAAATATCCTTTGCACTTGCCTCAATGACCAAAAACCACTGCTGGGACTGTAGTTTAAACTCGGAATATATATAATGTAACATTATATATATAAAACTATTTTTTTAAAGTCAGCTTTATTGTGGTGTCATTTGCACAAAGTAAATCTTACCCTTTGTAGGTGGAAAGTTCAATGCACTTGGGCGAATATATACTATTATGGAACCACCACCACAATCAAGATATAAAATATTTTTATCACTCCCAAAAGTTCTCTCATGCTTCTTTGTGGTCACTTCTCTCCCCCCAATCCCAGCTCTTGACAACTACTGAACTGATTTCTGACTTTGTGTAATAGCTTTGCTATTTTTTAAGTGTACAGTTTAATGACTATAAATATTTATAGACTTATGTTACCATCACCACATTTTTATGTTAAATAATTTCCATCAACGTAGAAAGAAACCTCATGCCTATTTTTAATCCTCCCCATTTCCACTCTCAGCCCTAGGTAACCACTAATCTATTTTATGTCTTTATAGATTTTCATTTTCTGGACATTTAATATAAATAGAATAATATAGTATGTGCTCTTTTATATCTGGCTTTTTTTCACTTAGCATAATGTTTTCAAGGTTCATCCAGGTTGCAGCATGTATCAGTATTTCATTCCTTTTTATGGCTGAATACTATTCATCAGTTTATGGGCATTTCTGCTGTCACCTTTTGGTTATTATGAATAATGCTGCTATAAACATTTGTGTACAAGTTTCTGTGCAGGCATATAATGTCATTTCTCTTGGGTATATATCTGGAACTGCTGGGTTATATGATAACTCTATGTTTAACTTTTTGAGGAACTTCCAGACTCTGTCAAAGTGGCTGTACCATTTTACCTTTCCACCAGCAATTGTTTGAGGGTTCAAATTTCTCCACGTCTTTACCAATACTTATTTATGTCTATCTTTTTTATTACAGGCATTCTAGTGGTTGTAAAGTGGTGTCTCATTGTGGTTTTGTTATTTTGGCCTGGGACAACATGGGAAGTATATAAAGCATCTTTATATTACTTGTGATTCAGACAATGTTAATTGTTGAAATGACTTTACTACAGTGTAAGTTTCACATATAAGCATTATTTTGCCTTCTAATTTTTGGTTGACTAATTAAGAAACATTATCAAGTCTGCAGCATAAGTTAATTTCCAAAGCCATGAAGTGTTCTATAATAGTGGTTGAGGGCAATTCTCCCAACCATTTAAAAATGTAAAAATCATTTTTACCTTATTTGCCATACAAAACCGTGAGATGGGTTAAATTTACCTGCCAGCCATAGTTTGCTGATGGCTGGTCTAGAGCAAAAGTACCCTGTATGTAGTAGGTACTCAATAAATATTTATCCAGTTAATTATGGAGGTACAGTAGGCCTATAGTGTGGTATTCAGAAAGGATTGGATATAATGCCATTTCACCATAATAATACATCAAGGAATTGGATCTGACTGCTAGAAACAGCTGGGAAAACAACTCCAAGTGCCTCTCCTGCTGAGTGACTTGTTTGGGTAATCTTTTATAAACAGTATATTGTGCTTTTAGTTTATTTGATATGTCATAATGGTTAACCTTCAATTCTGAGTCCCTTAAGGCCAAGGGTAAGGTACCCTTTGACCTTTTCAAAGCCGCAAGACAAATAATCTCAAAGAACAAGGTCTCTTCTCTTTTGTTGCTGGCCCCAAGTTATACAGGAATGATGTGGTTGCTGTTTATGTCCATCAAGAGTCAATGGGGGCCCTGTTAGGGTCTCCTTCCCTTGCTGCTTATATAATTGAATGTTTCCTGTTGCCTTTTCCACCGGTCACCTGGATTCTAGGTCCTAGAACAAGCCAAATTCATCTTCTTGACTTAAACAATAATGCTAATAACTTGCATTTATAGATCACATGTCAGATATTGAGTTTATATCATGTAATCCTCACAATAACTCTAAGAGGTAGGTACTATTATCCCCCAGCCTCTACCTTTTTTAAAATGAGAAAACAGGCACAGAGAAGTGAAATAACATGCCCAAGGTCACACAATTTAATAAAGGTTGGAACTAAAATTGACATCCAGGCCTATTCTACCCCAAAGCCCTAGCACCGAACCACTGCAACATACTGCTAAATATTGCTGAAAATGGAATAACATGTAAATGCAAAGCCCACTTAATGCAATACCAATTGTTGTCAGAGTTCTTAGGGCTCTAACTCTACCTATGATTGTGGGGAAATGACATGTTCATGCTTTAAAGTAATGGTCCCCAACCTTTTTGGCACCAGGGACCGATTTCATGGAAGACAATTTTTCCATGGACAGCGGAGCGGGTTGGGGAGGGGGTGCAGGAGGAGCTCAGGTGGTAATGGGCAGCCCAGTTCCTAACAGGCCGTGGACCAGTACTGGGGCACAGCCCGGAGGTTGGGGACCGCAGCTCTAAAGCAGTACTATCCAATAGAACTTTCTGTGATGATGATAATGTTCTATGTCTACACTGTTCTATTATGGTAGCCACTAGCCACATGTGGCTATTGTGCTTGAAATGTGTCTAGGAACTGAATTTTTAATTTTGTTTAATTTTGATCATTTTTAATTTAAATAGCTTTATGTGGCTAGTGATTATCATTTTGGACAGTACAGAGAGAGGTAATTTCCCCTTACTTTCTCCTTTCTAATTATCACTAAATATTTTCCCCAACACAAATATTCTTTTCATAACGCAACTGAAAATGAACATATTCTATAGTGAAAAGCAGTTTGAGGCCACCTTACACAGGGTACATGTAAATCAATTAAGTGCATGACAACTGCAGGAATAGGTTCTAGGTTATCCAGCATGAAACTTCTCCATTCCCACCACTTACTAGACAAAAGTTTGCACAACTGGCTTGAAAACCCCTTGCCATGGATTTTTTATTGTTTGCAAATGTAATTTATGGTCATATGAACCACCTACCTCTAGCATTAATAACCTCTAACAAATACTAATTTGTTCTCCGTCTCTGTAATTGTCATTTTAAGAGTTTTTATAAATGGGATAATAAAGTATGTGACCTTTTCCAACTTTTTTTTCACTTAGCATAATACCCTTGAGACTCATTCAAGTTATTATCAGTAGCTTTTATTGAGAAATATTCCACAATATAGATATACCACAGTTTGTTTATCCATTCATGTATTGAGGGACTTTTGTTACTTCCAGTTTTTGTCTATTATAAATAAAACCATTGTTAACATTTGAGTACAGGCTTTTGTGTACATGTAAATTTTCATCTCTCTGAGATAAATGCCTAGGAGAGTGATTGCAAGGTGGTATTGTAAACACATGTTTAGTTTTAAAAGAAACTGACAAACTATTTTTCCAAAGTGGTTGTACCATTTTGCATTCTCACCAGCAATGTATGAGAGATCCAGTTTTACCGCATCCTTGCCAGCATTTGGTATTGTCACTGTTTTTTTTTTTTAAGTTTTAGCCATTCTGATAGGTATATAGTGATATCTTATTGTGATTTTATTTGCATTTCTAATGGCTAATAATGTTCAGCGTCTTTTCATGTGTTTATTTTGCCATCCCTATATCTTATTCAATTAAATATCTCTTCCTCGGCCCATTTTCTAATTGTATTGTTTGTTTTTACTGTTGAGTTTTGAGAGTTCTTTATGCATTCTAGACACCAGTTCTTTGTCAGATATGTAGTTTGCAAATATTCTCATATCTTTTCTTCTTCCTAATAGGATTTTCCATAGAGCAGGAGCTTTTAATTTTGATGATATCCATTATTTTTTATCGTGGTAAGAAAAAAGACATGGCATGAGATCTAGCTGTTAACAAACTTTTAAGTATAGAATAGAATGTTAACTATAAGCACAATGTGATACAGCAGATCTCTAGAACTTTTTCATCTTTTTTTTTTTTTTTTTCTGAGACAGAGTCTCACTGTGTTGCCCGGGCTAGAGTGCCGTGGCGTCAGCCTAGCTCACAGCAACCTCAAACTCCTGGGCTCAAGCGATCCTCCTGCCTCAGCCTCCCAAGTAGCTGGGACTACAGGCATGTGCCACCATGCCCGGCTAATTTTTTCTATATGTTTTTAGTTGTCTGATTAATTTCTTTCTATTTTTAGTAGAGACAGGGTCTCGCTCTTGCTCAGGCTGGTTTCGAACTCCTGAGCTCAAACAATCCGCCCGCCTTGGCCTCCCAGAGAGCTAGGATTACAGGCGTGAGCCACCGCGCCTGGCCCTTTTTCATCTTCTATAACTCAAACTTTATACTTATTGAACAGCAACTCCCATTTCCCCCTCCCCAAGGTCCTGGCAACTGCCATTTCACTTTCTGTTTCTATGAACGAGACTACTGTAGATAACTTATGTAAGTGGAATCATGTAGTACTTGCCCTTCTGGCTTATT
Organism: Indri indri; assembly: GCA_004363605.1. Taxonomy (NCBI): domain Eukaryota; kingdom Metazoa; phylum Chordata; class Mammalia; order Primates; family Indriidae; genus Indri; species Indri indri. Next base: position 103,855 of record RJWJ010001195.1, read on the forward strand.
TCATTTAACATAACGTAGTCAAGGTTCATCCATGCTGTACCATATGACAGTATTTATTCTTTTTTATGGCTGAACAATATTCCATTATATGTATATACCACATTTTCTTTATCTGTTTATCTGTCGATGGGCATTGGGTTGTTTCCGCCTCTTGGCTACTGTGAATAATGCTGCAGTGAACATAGGAGTGAAAAGATCTCCTCAAGATCTTGATTTCAGTTCTTTTGGATACATACCCAGAAGTGGGATTGCTGGATCATATAGTAGATCTATTTTTAATTTTTTGAGGGAACTCCATACTGTTTTCCATAACAACTATACCATTTTACATCCCCACTAACAGTACACAAGGGTTCCAATGGCTCCACATCCTTGCCAGCACTTATTATTTCTTGTTTTTTTGATAATGACCATCCTAACAGATATGAAATAATAACTCATTGTGACATTTCCATTTCCCTGATGATTAGTGATATTGAGCATCTTTTCATATATCTATTGGCCATTTATATGTCTTCATTTGGAGAAACATCGATTCAATTCCTTTGCCCATTTTTGAATTACATTATTTGGTGATTTTGTTTTGTTTTGTTTTGTTTTTTGGCTATTGAGTTATAGGAGTTAAATAATTTGGGTACTAACTCTTTATCAGATATATGGTTTGCAAATATTTTCTTCTGTTTTGTAGGATGACTTTCATTCTGTTGAGTGTTTCCTTTGTTGCATAGAAGCTTTTTAGTTTGATGTACCACTTATCTATTTTTGCTTTTGTTGCCTATACTTTTGGCATCATATACAAGAAGTAATTGCCAAGACCAATATCATGAAGCTTTTCTGCTATGCTTCCTTCCAGGAATTTTACAGTTTCAGGTCTTATGTTTAAGTCTTCCATCCATTTTAAGTTGATTTTTCATATGGTATAAAATAAGGGTCTGATTTCATTCTTTTGCATGTAGCTATATAGTTTTACTAGCACCAGTTGTTGAAGAGACTACCCTTTCCCCGTTGTATATTTTGGCACCATTGTCAGACATCAGTTGACTCAGTTGACTGTATATGTGTGGGTTTATTGTCAGGCTCTCTATTCTGTTCCATTCGTCTATGTATCTGTCTTTATGCCAGTGCCATACTGTTTTGATTACTGTAGCTTTGCAACATGTTTTGAAATCAGTAAGAATGAGTCCTCCAGCTTTATTTTTCTTTCTCAAGATTATTTTGTCTATTTGGGGTTCTTTGTGGTTCCATGTAAATTTTAGGATTTTTTTTTATTTTTGTAAAAAATGTCATGGTGATTTTGATAGTGATTGCATTGTATCTGTAGATCACTTTGGGTAGTATGGACATTTTAATGATATGGAGTCTTTCAATCCAAGAACATGGCATATCTTCCCACTTCTTTTTGTCTTCCTTAATTTCTTTCAGCAATGTTTTATAATTTTCAGTGTACCAGTCTCTGGCTTTCTTGGTTAAGTTTATTCCTAACTATTTTATTTTTGATGCTACTATAAATGAGATTGTTTTAATTTCCTTCTCCGATTATTTATTGATAGAGTATCAAAATGCAACTGATACTTATATGTTGATTTTGTATCCTATAATCTTGCTGAACTTGTTATTAGTTCTAACAGTTTTTTTTGTGTGGAATCTTTAGGGTTTTCTACATGTAAGAAAGAGCATGGCATCTGCAAATAGAAATAATTTTGCTTCTTCCTTTCCAATTCGAATGCCTTTATTTCTTTTTCTTGCTCAATTGTTCTGTTTTTGCAAGCAATTGCAAAACTTGCCTATTGTTCTGTTTTGCTCTTTCTTGCCTAATTGCTGTAGTAGTGCTTTCAGTACTGTGTTGGCTAGAAGTAGTGAGAACGGGCATCCTTGTCTTGTTCCTCATCTTAGAGGAAAAGTTTTCAATTTTCCACTATTATGATGTTAGCTGTGGACTTTTCATATATGATCTTTATTATTTTCAGGTATTTTTCTTCTATTCATACTTCATTGAGTGTTTTTATCGTGAAGGGCTATCGAATTTTGTCAAATAATTTTTCTTTATCTGTTGAGATGATCATGTAATTTTTTTAGCCTTCATTCTGTAAATGTGTGTATCACATTGATTTTCATATGTTGAACCATCCTTGCGTCACAGAGACAAATTCCACTTGTTTGTGGTGTTTGATCCTTTTAATGTGCTGTTGAATTAGGTTTGCAAGTATTTTCTTGAGGATTTTTGAATCTGTTTTCATCAGGCATATTGGCCTATAATTTTCTTTTCTTGTAGTATTCTTTTTCTGGCTTTGGTATTAGGGTAATGCTGGCCTAATGAAATGAGTTTGGAAGTGTACCTTCCTCTTAAATTTTTGGAATAGTTTGAGAAATATTGGCATTGGTTCTTCTTAAAATGTTTTTTAGGCTTCACCAGTAAAGCCATCTGATCTTGGGCTTTTCTTTGTTGGGAGGTTTTCGATTACTGGTTCAGTCTCCTTACTAGTTACAGGTCTGCTTAGAGTCTTTATTTCTTCATGATTCAGTCTTGATAGATTGTATGTTTCTACAAATTAATCCATTTCTTCTAGGTTATCCAATTTGTTGGCTTATAATTGTTAAGAGTAGTCTCTTATAATCTCTTTAATTTCCATGGGATCAGTTGTAATCTTCCTCTTTCATTTCTCATTTTATTTGTTGAGTCTTCTCCCTTTTTTCTTAGTTAATCTAGGTAAAGTTTTGTCATTTTGTTAATCTTTCAAAAAAAAACCCAGCTCTTTGTTTTGTCATTTTTTTCATTTTCTATTCTCTGTTTTGTTTTTTTCTGCTCTGATCAGAATTATTTCCTAACTTTGGATTTAGTTTGTTCTTCTTCTTCCTCTTCTTCTTTTTTTTTTTTTTTTTGAACTACATGTGTGTACCACCATACCACACCTGGCTAATTTTTTTTTTATTTTTATTTTTTGTAGAGACAGAGTCTTGCTGTGTTGCCCAGGCTGGTCTTGAACTCCTGGCCTCAAGTGATCCTCCCGCCTCAGCCTCCCAAAGTGCTAGGATTACAGGCATGAATCACTGTGCCCAGCCAATTTGTTCTTCTTTTACTAGTTCCTTGAGGTGTAAAGTTACTTTACTTGAGATCTTTCTTTTTTTTTTTTAATGTAGGACTCTATTGCTATAAACTTCCCTCTTAGTACTACTTTAGTTACATCCCATAAGTTTTGTTATGCTGTGTTTTGGTTTTGATCGTTTAAAGATATTTTCTAATTTCCCTTTTGATTTCTTCTTTGACCCATTAGTTGTTTTTGGATGTATTATTTAATTTTAACATATATGTGAATTTTCCAGTGTTCCTTCTACCGTTAATTTTTAGTTTCATTCTTTTGTTGTTAAAAAATATACTTGGTAAGATTTCAATCTTTTGAAACATGTTAAGACATGTTTTGTTATGTAACGTGATCATTCTGAGTGTGCTTGAGAAGAATGTATATTCTGTTGTTGGGTAACAGGTTCTGTATATGTCTGTTAGGTCCATTTAGTGTATAGTGTTGCTCAAGTCATCTGTTTCCTTATTGACCTTCTGTCTGAATATTCTATCCATTATTGAAAGTAGGGTATAGAAATCTCCTACTAGTATGTTGCTGTCTATTTCTCCCCTCAGTTCTATCAATGTTGGATTCATATATTTGGATATTCTGATGTTGGATGCATATATATTTATAATTGTTATATATCCTGGTGTTTTGACCATTTTATCATTGTATAATGTCTTTCTTTTCTCTTTTGACAGTTTTTTATTTAAAGTCTATTTTGTCTGATATAAATATGGCCGTCCCTGCTCTCTTTTGGTTACCTTTTACATAGAATATAATTTGTTATCTTTTCGTTTTCATCCTAGATGTGCCCTTAAATCTAAAGTGAGTTTCTTACAGACAGCATATAGTTAGATCTTGTTTTCTTTAAAAAAAGTCAGCCACTCTGTGCCTTTTGATTGAAGAGTTTAATCTATTTATATTTAAAGTAATTATTGAGAGAGAAGGACTTACCATTACTATTTCGTTAGTTTTTTTTTGTCTTGTAGCTTTTTTGTCCCTCTTATTTTCTTTCGCACTCTTCTTTTTTGTTTCATTGACTTTTTTGTGGTGACATGCTTTGATTCCTTTCTCACCTTCTTTTGGCATCATTTAAAGGTATTTTCTTGGAGGTTACCATGGAGATTACAGAAAATATCTTATGGTTATAACAACCTATTTTAAGCTGAGACCAACTTCAATTGCATATAAATACTTGACACTTTTACATCCCTCCACCTTATACTTTATGTTATTGATGTCACAAATTACCTTTTTTTATATTGTGTATCAATTAACATATTTTATAGTTATTTTTGTACTTTTGTTTTTAACTTATATATTAAAATTAAAAGCATTTACCCACCACTATTACAGTATTATGTATTTGTCTATGTATTTACCTTTACCAGTGAGCTTTATGCTTTCATATGCTTTCATCTTGCTGTTTAGCATCTTACCATTTCAGCTCAAATGATAAGCATTTCTCTTTAGCATTTCTTATAAGGAAGGTCTACTGGTGATGAACTCCTTCAGCTTTTGTTCATCTGGGAAAGTTTTTATTATTCCTTCATTATTGAAATTTTTTTTTCTTTCAGCACTTTGAATATATTATTACACTCCTTTTTGATCTGTAAGGTTTCTGCTGAGAAACTCACTGATAATTTTGTGGGTTTTTCCTTGTACATGATGAGTCACTTTTCTCTCACTGCTTTCAAAATTCTCTCTTGTCCTTGACTTTTGACAATTTGGTTATGATGTATCTTGGTATGAATGTCTTTGGGTTTATCCTACATGGAGTATGTTGGACTTCTTGAATCTAGATGTTCATTTCCTTTCCCAGATTTGGTATATTTTCAAATGTTATTTCTTTAAATATTTCTGTCCCTTTCTCTCTTTCCCTCTCCCTCCTCCTCCGTGTCCTTCTCCTTCTGGAAATTCCAAATGCATGTATTTGTTCACCTGATGGTGTCCCATAAGTCCCTTAGGCTTTCTTTACTATTTTTCATTTTTTTGTTGTTTTCTTCTAACTGAATAGCTTCAAATGACCTGTCTTTGAGTGCACTAATTCTTCCTTTTGCTCAATCAAATTTGCTGTTAATTCCCTCTAGTGAATTTTTCAGTGAAGCTATTGTATTCTTCAGCTCCAAATTTTCTGGGTTTTTTTTTATGTTTTCTAGGTCTTTGTTGATATCTCATTTTGTTCACTCATCGTTTTTTGAGCTCATAGAGCATCTTTTTGATGGTTATTTTGAATTCTTTGTCAGATAATTGAAATCCCTCTGTTTCTTTAGGATTGGTTTCTGGAGATTTATTTTATTACTTTGTCTGGGTCATGTTTCCCTCTTTCTTCATGTGTCTCTTAAGTTTATGTTGGGATCTGCACATTGTAAACACCAGCCACCTCTTCCAGTCATTATGGACTGGCTTTGTACAGGGGAAGACTGTCACCAGTCAGCCCATCTAGAGATTTTGGGGGCCTCTGAAACCTTTTTGGGATATGTGACTTCTATGGGCCTGTGTAGGTGATTTCTCAAATGAAGGCTTACCATTTTCTTTTTAGGAGCTTATAATTACTTGCTCCCTCTGGTATCTATAACACTGCATGTTCTCTGGTTCTATAGTAGCAAACTGCCTCACTGTATCTTTTGTTCTCAGTGGCCACTGGGCACCCAGTGTGTGCTAGCTTCCCATCAGCATCCCAAGTCAGCCAAGATATATACGAGTACCTCAGGCAGCCCTGTGAAAAGCTCGAATGCCAATGTGCACTGCACTTGTCTCGCTACCTCCCAAGGAAGAAGCTTCAAGTTGTGCATCTTCTCCTAACAGTGCTGAGCTGTACTGGCCACAGCAAGCCACCCACCACTTTCCTTTGTTCTCAGTAACCCTCAGGCAGCCAAAATATGCTGGTTCTGTCAGTGCTTTGAGTGGGGCAAGATAGAAACCAGTTCCTCAGGCAGCCTTCCAAAAAGCTAGAACATTGAGGGCATTCTACATTCTTTGTTTTCCCCTCTGAAGTTGCAGGCTGGGGTGTTATCTCCTGGTGGTGGGCTATGCTGGCTTAGTGGAGGGGCTGATGCGGGTAAAGTGAGATTGCTCTTCTTACTTGTTTCAGTGTGGCAGTTCTCAATTTTATGCTCGCTTGGGGTACTGGAACTGGAACTGAATTCTGGAATTCTCATAAAAGTATTTTGCTCAATATATCATTGTTAAATTGGTGTTTCTGTGGAGGAACAAGAGCTGGGACTTCCTATTCTGCCATCTTGCTCATATGTCACATATTTCTATATGCTGTATTTTCATTTTTATTCAGTTCAATGTATTTTTTTAACTTCCCTTGAGACTTCCTCTTTGACCAATGGATGAATTATTTAGAGGTATGTTGTTTAATTTCCAAATGTTTGTAAACTTAACTTTTTTGTTGTTGAGTACTAGTTTGATTCCATTATAGTCAGATAAATACTCTGCTATAGAGACTTTATCTCCCTTTAAGTCTCTTTACCCTCCCCCATTTATAATATGATTTTCTTAAACATTTCTCCTACATATTTTCAGAATCACATCAGACAAGGTCATGATTTTTTTGCTTTAGCTATCAAACATATTATAATTTAGATAACAATGAAAAAGAAGCAAAGTCTATTATATTTGCCAATCTTTTTTATTCTTTCTTTAGTTCTTTCTTCCGTCCTGATATCCAAAGATTCCTTCTTTTATCTTTTCTTTCCATTTCACAAACTTCACTTAGCCATCCATTCCTTTAGGTATGTCTGCTGGCAGCAAATTATTAGTTTTTCTTCACTTAAGAATGTCTTGATTTCCCCCTAAAGGATATTTTTGCTGGATACAGAAATTTGGGTTGGTAGTTCTTTGCTCTCAGAACTTGAAAAATATGCCACTTCCCTTTGGATTCCATAGTTCTTGTTAAGAAATCTGCTCCCATTCGAATTGTTTTTCTTCTATAAGTATGGTATTACTTCTTTCTCACTGCTTTCAAGATTTTTCTTTTTCTTTAGTTTTCAAGAATTTGATTATGATGGGTCTTCATATGGATTTCTTTGCATTTATCCTATTGGGTTTGCTCAGCTTCTTGAATCTGTAGGTTTACGTTTTTTGCCAAATTTGGAAGATTTTCATGTTAATTAGGTTGATTTAGCCATTCCACAATGTATACATATATCAAAACATCATGTTGTATACCATAAATATATATAGTTTTTATTTGTCAATTTAAAATTAATTATTTTTTTTAAATTTTGGAGTTTTCACCCATTATTATTTTTATTTCTGAGGATCTTGCTCTGTCACCCAGGCTGGAGTGCAGTAGTACAATCATAGCTCACTGCAGGCTTGAACTCCTGGGCTCAAGCTATCCTCCTGCCTCAGCCTCTTGTGTAGCTAGGACTAGAGGCTTGTGCCGCCATACCTGGCTAGTTTATTTTATTTTGTAGAGATGGGGTTTCACTTCGACTAGTGTTGTTCAGGCTGGTCTTGAACTCCTGGGCTCAAGTGATCCTCCTTCCTTGGCCTCCCAAAGTGCTGAGATTATAGGCATGAGCTGGCCTTTTAAAAAAAGTACTTCTTTAGCCCTACGCTATTTCTCCTCTCTCTCCAGAACTCTGATGGCATGCGTATTTAATGTATTGTTAAATTGTCATATGCCCCTGAAGCTCTTTTCACTTTTTTTTCAGTTTATTTTGTCTCTGTTGTTCAGATTTTGTCATTTCCATTATTCTGTCATCAATTTCGTGGATTCTTTCCTCAATCTCTTCTTTTTGATGTTCAGCCCTTCCAATGAGTTTTTCATTTTGGTTATTATATATTTCTGTTTCTGAAGTTTCCATTTGCTTCTCCTTTATGTCTTTTATTTCTTTGCTGGGACTTCTTGTTTTTTAAAATAATTGATTTCTAGTATGTTTATAATTTCTTAGAGCATTTTTAAAATGGCTGATTTAAACTCCTTGTTGAATAATTCCAATATCTTTGTCATCTCAATGTTGGTGTTTGTTGAATGACTTTTCTCAGTCAAGTTGAGATGTTCCTGGTTCTTTGTATCGTGAGTGATTTTCTTTTGAATCCTGGACATTTTATGTTATGAGACTCTGAATCTTATTTCAGTCTTCTATTTTAGCAGGCCTACTCTGATACCACTCTGATGGGGGAATGGTAGCATGGCTTTATTACCGCCAGGAGGGCGTGGGAGTCAAGGTTTCCCACTCACCATCTGTTGATACCCAGGGTAGGGGTAGGGATGCCATTATTACTGGGCAGGGGTGGAATTTCAGGATCCTCACTAGGCCTCCACTGACACCACCCTGGCTTGGAGAGAGAGGCCCCCACTATAGTAACATCCTGGGGGACTCACTGCTGCCTGGCAAGGATGAATGTCCCAGATCCCCATTCAGCCTTTTCTGAAACCACCTCAGGGAGAAGGGGAAGGGGATATGTAACTATGTAAAGCCTAATGAAAGTTGAAGTCTAGGCTCCCTACTTGATCTTTGCTGATGGGAGTTGGGATTGGATTGCATTTTTTTCTGTGGTGTTTGGCTGGGGTAGGGCAATTATTGTCAAAAAGTGTTCTTTCTTTCTAGGCTACCCCTTTCCTGTTCCTGGTTAGAGATAGCCAGTTTTTTGAGGGACTTAGTTTTTGTCTGTACCCATTGACATTGCTGGCTTTCTGGCTTCTCCATCACCAGGTTCAGGATACGTTACTCAAAAACCAAACCCAGGGAACTCATTGCCATGTTGTGACTTGGGTCTTATGATTGCTAGCCATGAGACAGCCTTCTTTTCTCTGCCTGTCAGAGATGTATGAGATATGTGTATATTTATGTATTTATAATGCCCAGTGTTTTTCACTGTACTTAGTGGGAGGAATAGAGAAAAGTGCATCTACTCTATCTTTTCTTAGAACCAGAATATAAAAATGGTTACTAAAGAAAATATGAATATTGTATTTGTTATAGCTTTTCTTCCAGTAAAAATCTAGTTAAGAATGAGTAAAATCACTCTGACCCTTACCCCCATTGGTATACTTATTTATTTTTATCTATCTTTTCATTGTGGTAAAAATACCACAAAACAAAATTTACCATCTTAAACATTTTTAAGTGTGCAGTTAAGTAGCATTAAGTACTCACATTGTGGTGAAACAGATCTTCAGAACTTTTTTGTCTTGCAAATCTGAAATTCTATACCCATTAAACCACAACTTTCCTTTTCTTCTTCCCCCAGTCCCTGGCAACCATCATTCTATTTTCTGTTTTTATGAGTTTGACTAGTTTGGATACCTCATATATGTGGAATCACATGGTACTTGTCTTTTTCGTGACTGATATATATCACATTTTCTTCATCCATTCATCCATCAATGGACATTTGGGTTGCTTCTACCTTTTGGCTATTGAGAATAGTACTGCTATGAATATGGGTGTGAAAATATCTCTTTGAGACCCTTCTTTCAATACTTTTGGATATATACCCAGATGTGGGATTGCTGGGTCATATCGTAGTTTTATTTTTAATTTTTTGAGGAACCTCCATATTGTTTTCCATAGCACTTGCAGCATTTTGCAATCCCACCAACAGTGCGCAGGGGTTCCAATTTCTGCACATCCTTGTCAACACTTGTTATTTTCTGTGACCATCCTAATGGGTGTGAGGTGATATCTGATTGTGGTTTTGATTTGCATTTCTCTGAAGATGAATGATGTTGAGCATCTTTTCATATGCTTGTTGGCCATTTGTATTTCATCTTTGGACAACTGTCTATTCAATTCTTTGCCCATTTTCAAATCAGGTTATTTGATTTTTTTTGGGTTGGTGAGTTAGAGGAGTTCTTTATATATTCTGGGTATTAACCTCTTATCAGATGTATGTTGTGCAAGTATTTTCTCCCATTCTGTAGGTTGCCTTTTTACTATGTTGGTTGTATCATTTGATACACAAAAGTTCTTAAGTTTCATGTAGTTCCATTTGTCTGTATTTGCTCTTATTGTCTATGCTTTTGGTGTCATATCCAAGAAATCATTGCCAAATCCAATGTCACGAAACTTTTCCCATGTGTCTTCTAGGTATTTTATAGTTTTAGGTCTTATGTTTGAGTTAATTTTTGAATAAAGTGTATAGTAAGGGTCCAATTTAATACTTTCGCATGTGGATATCCAGTGTTTCTAGCACCATTTGTTGAAGAGACTATTCTTTCCCCATTGAGTGGTCTTGGCATTTGACCATATATGTTAGCTGGGCTCTCTATTATATTTCTTTGATCTACTTGTCTGCCTTTATGCCATACCATACTATTTTGTTACTGTAGCTTTGTAATATTTTTTTTTTTTGAGACAGAGTCTCACTCTGTTGCCTGCGCGAGAGTGCCATGGCATCAGCCTAGCTCACAGCAACCTCAAACTCCTGACCTCGAGCGATCCTCCTGCCTCAGCCTCCCAGAGTGCTAGGATTACAGGCATCAGCCACCACTCCCGGCCTGTAATATGTTTTGAAATCAGGAAGTTTGAGTCCTCCAACTTTGTTCTTTTTTTTCAAAATTGTTTTAGCTATTCAGGGTTCCTTGAGATTCCATGTGAATTTTAGGATAAATTTTTCTTTTTTTAATTTTAATTTAATTTAATTTTTATTTATTTATTTTTTTTTTTGAGACAGAGTCTCACTCTTTTGCCCGGGCTAGAGTGAGTGCCGTGGCGTCAGCCTGGCTCACAGCAACCTCAAACTCCTGGGCTCAAGCAATCCTTTTGCCTCAGCCTCCCGAGTAGCTGGGACTACAGGCATGCACCACCATGCCCGGCTAATTTTTTCTATATATTTTTAGTTGTCCGATTAATTTCTTTCTATTTTTAGTAGAGACGGGGTCTCGCTCTTGCTCAGGCTGGTTTCGAACTCCTGAGCTCAAACAATCCGCCCGCCTCAGCCTCCCAGAGTGCTAGGATTACAGGCGTGAGCTACCGCGCCCGGCCTAATTTTATTTTTAATTGACACATTATCATTGTACATGTTTATGGGGTACATAGTGATGTTTTGATACATATAATGTATAGTGATCAGATTAGGGTAATTAGCATATTCATCATCTCAAACATTTGTTATTTCTTTGTGTTGGGAACATTCAGTATCCTCCTTCTAGCTATTTGAAACTGTATAATATATTATTTCTATTAATAACTATAGTCATCCTACAGTGGTATAAAACTTATCCCTCCTATCTAGGTATAATTTTGTATCCTTTAACAAATCTCTCCCTATCCCTTCCTTCCCCCTACCTTTCCCAGCCTCTAGTATCCTCTATTCTACTTTTTCCTTCTATGAGGTCAACTCTTTTTAGCTTCCACATATGAGTGAGAGCTCATATGCAGTGTTTAAGTTTTTTTTTTTCTGGCTTTTTTAGGATGAATTTTTCTATTTCTGCAAAAATGTCATTGGGATTTTGATAAGGATCGCGTTGAATCTGTCGCTTTGGGTAATATCGACATCTTAACAATATGAAGTCTTCCAATCCATGAGCAGTGATGTCTTTTCATTTGTTCTTGTCTTCTTTTAATTTCTTCCAGCAATGTTTTATGTTATAGTTTCTCATAGGTATACTGCTGTATATTAAATACAAGTTGACTACCAAGTAAAAATTCTTTGTTAAACCTTGATTTTCCAGTAATGTCAGGGTACAGAACCATGAATGGGGTGCCTTTCATTGGTCCCACAAATTCTTTACTACTTGGGAAAATTGCTGCTCATGTCAGAGGCTCTGCTTATTCAGGCATCGTAGCTTTAGCTGCCTCCTTTATACTACAATAGAGTGGGACCAGGGTCTGCTTGCCATCTTTCTCTATTCACTATCATGAAAGTTCCCTAAGGACTAGTCTTCTACGGTGACTCTGAACCTGAGGCCCTGGCAGAAATGCCTAAGGGTGGCAATCAAGAAAAGGAGCACAAGGCTTTGGATCGAGAAACTCAAATTAAACCCAACCCTGAGCCCTGCTTCCTCTATGCAGCCTTCTCTGACTATGCTTATCCAATGTTCATCTCCTTTTCCTGGCCTCCTATAATACTTGTCTTTACTACACAACCCAACACTTGTCTCGTCTTACTAAGTAGAGTAAAATCACAGTTGCCTGACTCTTTCTGGGAAAAGAGCATTTTTAATAAACAGTTTTTCCAAATTACTTATGATTTGTCCAATTTAAGCACTGTGAGCTTTTAACATTTTAACCATCCCTGGATTTCTCTGAAAAACATTCTATTCCCCTGACTTCTTAAATAGAATATTTGGAACATAACTGATTTTTTTGAGTGAGAGTCATTATTATGACTGTCAGTTGTTATATTATCCTATAATACAATATCCTATAATACTTATATAATTTTAAGGCCTACTGAAATGTTTTTTATGTTTGCCCCTATACTAAATGGCCTTACAACATTTATTCTGTGTGTGTGTGAATCCATAATAGGTTTTTATGCTTTTCTGTCTCTTTCCTTGTCATTTGGTCCTTCTTGCTGCTGTCAACCTGCTTTTGTAAAATACACCCCCCCACCCCATCCAGCTCAGTGTAGGCTCAACGAAGGCTTCTTCATTTGACTTGATGCCACTTCAAAGGAATGCTTTTGAAGGATCCTGAGAGGTTCAGGATTTACCTTCTCTAGTCCATTTTGTTTGTTTATCTGCAGGCTTGCTCTTGCTTAGAGAGCTTAGTTGTGGGACTAAAAACTAAATCTATAGGAACACGAACTACCGGGGCCCTTGAAACCAGATGACCCTAATTTTTCCTTCTTTCAAGCTCCTTGCACACTGCAGGGCTCTCCACTTGGGGGTTCCCTGCTGGGGCTGATGGAAAGAATAGTTGGTGACAGGAAGCATTTTAAGGCAATTCTGGCCTATATCACTTCTTCTCATCACGGAAACGAACTTCAAAAGGTGACACAAGAAAAGGCACTATCCATTTGAGGCTCTGCAAGGAGTATTTAGGGTACTGAGAAGTAGTTCAGAGTGAGGAGAATTTTTAAATTTTGTTATGGGGGTCATGATTGATGGCAGAGGGTAGAAATGGGAGCTGTCTTCAGGGGAAGTTATTGTGAAATTCAGAATGGGAGGAGGACTGTGGCAATATGTGTACCGCATGGGTGTTGGAGATGCACTTCAAAGTTCTAGATTTGTGAACTAAATGTAATGGATATTACATGGCTAGAGATGCATCTAAGAGTCATATTTGGGAAAAGCAAGAAATTATTAATAATTATATTTCTCTTTACATGTCTATTTTTGGTACTTCTTATAATGGAATTGTTTCGACTTCTCAGAGATGTTAGAATCTGAATATACTTGCTGATCCTGACTCTCTGGTGAAATGTAAGATATGTGAAACTTGAGTACAAGCTTTGAAATTTAAGTACATCATTTTTTATTGGCCACATCCAGGCACAAGCTCTTATTAAACACTCAGTTTTGGGCATATTAACATTTCTCTAAAGTTTATAATGCACTTTCATATCCATTTTCTTATTTGATCCTCGCTATAGCCCCATGAGGAATTATCTCTATTTTATGGATGAGGAAAGGAAATCTTAGCTTAAGAGACTGGCCAAAAGTGACTTGGAAGTACAAGGCAGAGCAGAAATAGAAGCCAATCCTCCTAATTAATTAATAGGCCAGCATTCTATTCAGTCTACTATGCTTTCTTTCAAAAAGATTTGGGGAAATAATTTGTTTAAAGATAAACTTAGGCACATTAAAATTTTAAAGAGTTTATTTGAGCAGACAGCAATTCATGAATAGGGCAGCACCAAACCACAGTGGTATGACTCCACAGTGGGGATGTAACAGGAAGACTTACAAGGTGCTCACAGAAGTAAAACAAATATTTGATTGGTTAAAATGGAAAGTCCCTAGTTAGAGGTTAATTGGCAGTTTCTGATTGATAAAGTCTCTAGTTAGAGGTTAGTTTGTGGTTTCTGATTGGTTAAACTTAAGTTGCATTTTACTGTTTACAGTGAGTTGCTTATTGGTTTACTTAAGTAGGAAACAAAGGCACTGGAGCCATCTCAGCCTAATGACCTCCCAATTAAAAAACATTTTTAACAAATTCAAGATATTTCTCTGATGAAGACCAGTTAATACTATAGTAGAAAAGAACAATTTGTAAGTTTGTGAATTTGTATTCAAAGTGAGTCTGCGAATATAGATAGCATTTTGGAATACTATAAATGGAAAAATCTAATAAATTAGCTTTATAGGTAATATCTGAGGGCCCTAACTGCTTGGACTTAGATTTGATGTGTGTGTGTACAGAGGGGTGAGACAAATTCAGAACTATGTCTCTACTCCTGATAACAAAGGAACATTTTGTAGTTAGCATAATTTTGATCTATATTGCCAGCCTATACCAAAAATAAATCTGGTATGGAGACTTACCATTTTCTTTTTTCACTAATTAAGGTATACTTACAGACAGTAAAGTCCACAAATCTTAAGTGCACAGTTCAATGAAATTTTATGTATGTGTAAACTCCACCCATATCAAAGATACAGACATTTCTAGCCCCTTGGAAGGTTCTCTCTTGCCTCCTTCCAGGCAACACCCCCTCCCAAGGGCAACAGTTCTGACCACTATCATCATGGATTAGTTTTGCCTGGTTTCAAACTTTATATAAATAGAATCATACTGTATGTGCTATTTTATGTCTGGCTTCCTTTGTTTACCATAATGTCTATGAGATTCAGTTGTTTTCCATTGCTGTGTAGCATTGGCAAGTATGATACACCATATATTTTTTTATTCATTCCCCTGTTGATGGACATTTGGGTTGTTTCTAGGTTTTAGAAACCATGAATCAAGCTGCTATGGACATTTTCGACCATATATTTCCGTGGACATAAGCACTCGTTTACTTGGATGTAAACCTAGGAGTGGAATCGCTAGGGTAGGTGCAATAAAAAACATTTTAATTTAGAAAAGTCTTAGTGAAGAAACCAATGGCTGAGCATCTTGTAAGAAAACCCACTTTATGAAGTCACTGTTGGAGATGAACATGGGTCTGTATTTTGTTTAGCAGGTCAAGATTCCCTGCCTGTCATACTTTAGAGAGTTTTTTTGCTTCAGTCAGTGGGCTGGGTCTTTCATGCTTGTGAGGAGATATTTATTTTCTTGGTGTCTGGTACATAGGGTGCACATCAGGGATGAGGAGCCATTTAATTGCAAGCTGTATCTTTTTTGGATGGGGTCAAATTGTCTTTTCTTGGGCAACATGGCTCAAATAATCATAAAATAACATCAGATAATCAAGTTCACATTACAGAAATTTGCTCGAAGATTAACTTGGAATAAATCTTTTGTTTTGAAAGTGAAGGTACACGTGTAATTTTATGTAATGCAAAAACTTAATTCTGACAGTACAGTTTTACATGACTTCAAAGGTAAAGAATTTTTAAACATCGTATGTCTGCTGGCAACATTCACTAATGAAGTGTGATGTTGAAAGGGTATGGGGAAAATTTCTGTGGCCTGAGAAGAGGGTGAGGTGGTTTTAAACCAAGGAATGAACTGGGCAAGTGTTCCAAATGAAGAGTCCTCTTTCTGGAAAGGCTACATATTTTTCCCATGGTGGTGTAACACTTAGCATGCCACAAGACCTCTTCCTCAACCAAGATAGTTACTTCCAGTCTTTGTTTTTTAAACAGAATTTAATTTGATAATGAATGTCCGAAAAACTGGGATTTGCTTTATAAGCAATTACTGTTCTGCAAATTGCAGACTGCCTACACTTAGTTCTGGTTGTATTTGAAAACCTTTAGGGGCCACTGAAGCCTGTGTTAAGTCCAGAATCCTTACCAAGGCTGCCAAAGCCAGCATCCCCTGGCCCTGCCTGCCTCCCCAACATCAGCCCTTGCCAGGATCCACACAGCATCGCTATTCCGCAGTCTCTTAGCCCTTCACATTTTGTTACAAGCTTCCCCTGCCTGGAATGTCCTTTCCCTGCCTGATTCCCTTAACTCTCACTCATTCTTTAAGACTGAATGCCGCCATCACCTTTCTATCCACAGCCTCCTCTGTGCCCCAGATTGGCTCAGATGCACCCCTTCTGTGCTCCCTTATCCCCCTGTGCAGACACACTGTTTCAAAATGAACTCTTCCATCCCTCTTTCTTCCCATTAGAAGCAAAATTACTAAGATACGTTGCTATCCCCAGGGCTTAGCACAGTGCTGGTCACATGGTAGGCACTCAGTAAAGGATTGTTAAATTGACGTTTGGGTGGACATATAAACCAGCTTTTAGACTTTTTGCACTGTACCCATCCATCCAATAAACATTCAACCTAAGAGGATGCCTTATGGCAAGGCACTGTGACCAGAACTGTAGGAGATACAGAGATGAACACTACGTGGACTGAGACCTTAAGGAGTTCATTTCAATAGCAGACATGCCGTGTCTGCAAATAATAACCTAAACACAAAGTGCTCAGCGCCATGAAGGAGATATAAGTATAAAGGACTATGGAGGTTTAGAAGAAGGAGCAAGTATGTCTTGTTGGGAAATTTGAAAAAGGATTCATTACAAAAGTAGTATTTATGGGAGGACTTAAGGGCAAGTAGGATGTGAAGGAGCAAAGAGAAGCATCTCCAATGTATCGTGTGGCTTATTTTAGATGAAAAGAATAGATAGATACCATGAAGGGGAAATGAGCAGTGGGAAACAGCTGGAAACATAGGAAGTGGCCCTATTGGAAAGGGCCAAGTTAAATGCCAAGTTGATGAGTTTGTACTTGATTCCTATCAGGAGGACCAGCCTTGGAAGCTCATGGAAATTTTTGAGCAGTTTAGTGACACCGGCAGAGAGATCCCTTAAAATTATTCTGGTAATGGCATAGCTTAGTATCTTCTTAGTAAATCATTATTAACTAATTAATTGCTAAGCTTATAGTTTTACTAAATAGTGTGGAAAAACCCGAAGGCCTTTAGCTCTTTGACCTTTTTGCACCAGTCTTTTCTCACTGGAAATCTAGATGTGGTAACAGATCATATGACCAATTAGTTCTGAGAAATGGAAATTGAAATTGCAGGGGAAAAAAACACTACCAAGACAGAAATGCCTCATAAGAATGCATAGACATATAAAGTGTTGCTTGCTTAGGAACCGTGTCCAATACATTGCCTTTAACTGTCTGGAAAGAAAAATCCAGACGCAGTACATGAATTATATTGTTAATATTTATTCCTTTGGGGGTAGTTTAGATCACTTCCAGTTAAACATAACTATAGTGTTCTAACCTCAGACTGTCTACTCTTATTCTCCCCCATAAACAGTGGGTACTGCATTGTCAGTTTGTTTTATAGTATGTTATATAACCAGAGCATCTGGTTTCTTGCCACTTTAGGCCAGGCCTTCAACACTTTATGCCTGGATTATTACAACAGCTTTCTCATTGGTCTCTTTGTCTCCTGTGCCTTGAATCCAGCTTTTATTGTAACAGCAACATGGAGTGGGAAGAATACTGGATTGAGTGTAAGATTAACTGCATTCGAATTCTGGTTATACTGCTCACTAGCTATATGACCATGGACAAGACATATCACCTCTCTGAGATTCAACTGTTTCCTCAACTCTAAAGTGGAGGTACTGGTCCCTGTCCTGCCTCTCTCCAGGGGCTGTCTCCATGATCACGTGAAAGTGCTTTGAAAACTGTCACTAGCTTTACTGAGAGTTGGGCTCTACTGGCTGGCTTTACACCTTCCACAATATAGTACCATGCCACCCCTCCGATGTCATTTCTCAATATCCCCCAGCACCTACCCCCCTCGCCAATGTATACATAAGTATGGTCTTCCCCTCATCTGGAATATTCTCCCCTCTTACCTCTACTTATCCAAATCTAAGCAATAATTTAAGGATTAGTTCAAATCCTACTTCCTCCTTGAAATCTTTCCTGATGAGTCCAATGTTCCTTGATTTCCTCCTTTTCTGAATTTCGACAGCACTTAGTTATTATTATCAACACTTGCCCATACATTGCCTTTTTTTATTAGCTCTTTCTTTCATATAAGACTCATATGTTTAATTAGATTATGATTTTATGATACCTTAGCTGGTTCAGTTAACATTTAATGAGTGTAAATGAGGATGCTTCCTCTGTATTCCTCACAGAACCAAGTTTGGAACTTAATAAATAATTGTTGGTTCATTTATTTAGAAATTCACATACAGACTCTCTTAAGCGAGAGACAAGTGGACCCGTCATCTCTTCCTAAGGTTTACAGTACTTCTCTCCTAACAACCCTCCCCACCACCACCTGCTACATAACCACAGGAAAGCCCTTGGAATAGAACTGTTCTATCGAACTTTCTGAGATGATGAAACTGTTCTCTATCTCTGCTGTCCAATACAGTAGCCATTAACCACGTGTTGCTATTGAGTGCTTGAAACGTGGCTAGTGCAACTGAGGAACTGAATTTTTAATTGTCTTTACTTTGAATTAAATAGCTGCATGTGGCTAGTGGCTACTGTATTGGCCAGTGTAGGTCTATACCAGTGGCTTTGTAACTTTTTTGATCACAACAACACAATGAGAAATACATTTTACATTGCAACCTGGTTTTTCTATACACAAACAGGTTTCCTGAAGCAATGCTATCCTTATTATGTGCAATATATTCTAATATTTTCTGTTCTATTGAATTTCATTTTTTAAAAAATGCTAATTGCAACCCACTATATAGATTTTACAGCTCACTGATGAATTATGATCTGCTACTTGAAAAACACACTGCTCATTTTATAGATGGAGAGTCTGAGGCCCAGAGAAGCACAGTAGGTTCTCCAAGGTCACACAGCAAGTTAAGTGGTAGGGTGGGACTAGAACTCAAATTTTGGGGTTCCTAGACTAGAGCTGTTTCCAAGAGGGGTGGAGGTGTTTCCTCCACTTCCTTTTCCTCCTACTCCTCACCATGCTGGATATTCAAGAAAAATCAGTTGGCGGCGTCACTTCCGCTTCTGTCAAGTAAGGAGTCGTGGCCGCACCCGTTCCTCTCTCACCCAGGTGTGGACGACTTGCTATGTCTGGCCTGAAAGGAAACACGGTAATGAAACCCAACCTCGACGGTGGGAGGGCCGGGTTGGGGGCCGGCAGCGGCGGCGCCACCCCCCCGGGAGGGCAGCTTTTGGCTACCGAGGAGGAGGCCACAGCCCGCCCAGATGTGGGGGGAGGGGAAGCCGGCGCAGCGATTGACGGAAGCCCCAGAGGGAGCCCCCCGGCCTCCCTCACGCCACACGCCTGGAGGGTTGCGCGGCCGGCACCCGTTGGTGCCACGGTCCCCGACGTCACCGCCACCCCTACGAGGCTGCCGTTCTTCCCGCTCACCCAGCACACATTGCCACCGGAGGGGATGGAAGCCTCAGCCACCGACGCCATCCTGTCGCCGGAAGATGAGGTGAACGGGCGTGAGCCGGAGCCTCTCGGGATGCCGGCGGCTGGCCCGCCCTTGCTGGAGTCGGTCTGGGAGGCCCGTTATGGCCCCAGCACGGATGGGTCACTACCCTCGACGCCACCCCCAGCAGAGGAGGAGGACGACGAGTTGTACCGGCAGTCGCTGGAGATTATCTCTCGGTACTTTTGGGAGCAGGCAACCGGCGCCAAGGATGCAAAGCCAATGGGCAGGCCTGGGGCCACCAGCAGGAAGGCACTGGAGACCTTCAGACGGGTCGGGGCCGATATTCAGCGCAGACATGAGATGGCCTTCCGAGGCCTGCTTCGGAAACTGGACATAAAAAACGAAGATGATGTCAAATCTTTGTCTCCAGTTATGGTCCATGTTTTCAGAGGCGACATCACAAACTGGTGGAGGATTGTGACTGTAATTTCTTTTGGTGCTTTTGTGGCCAAACACTTGAAGAGCATAAACCAAGAAAGCTGCATCGAACTATTAGCAGAAAGTATCGCAGGCATTATTGTAAGGACACAACGAGACTGGCTAGTGGAACAAAGAGGCTGGGATGGGTTTGTGGAGTTCTTCCAGCCAAAGGATCCAGAAGGAAACATCAGAAATGTGCTGCTGGTCTTTTTACTTTTTGCTGGAGTAGGAGCTGCTTTGGCATATCTAATAAGAAGAGCCTTGTAAGTGCAGTTTTTGACTTCTAACCAACAACAGCCACCAGAACCACGTACATCTGTCAAATCAAAAGTATTTATGAAGTTGAACTTAAAGCTGCCCAGGCTGTGACCTCCAAGAGTTCCACTCTATCAACTTAGCCAGAAAAGCAAGTGGCAAGAGGATTACGGCTAACAAGAATAAATAAATGGGAAAAGTGGTCCCCCTTGATTGAAGAGTCAACTGTCTGAAAGAAGAAAAGTTCAGTTTCAGCAACAAGCAAACTTTGGGAGGCCACGAGGGAGGACTTTTAGATTTAGTGAAGATGGGGTGGAAAGACTTACTTCCTTGTTGAGAACAGGAGAGTGGCCAGTAGCCGGGCTAGTCATAGAATTCATTAAATATGCCCCCGAATTCATTCATGGACTTGGGTGGATGTTCAGGCCTTTTATACCTGTTCTATGTTGGCTTGGTTTGAATGATTCTTAGTTTATTAGCCTAGTACTGGCCAGGAATACTTGACTTAAGGCTTAATAATTAGTTACAAATAGGGACTGTCCTCAGTTTTTAAGACAAAATCAACTTGTAAATGTATTTGTAAAAATGGTATGTATTTTTACAGAAAGTCTATTTCTTGGAAAAATAAGGGGGGGGTGAGTCTCAAATTTAAATTAGTCTTTTTCATACCCTTTTGAACTTCAAAACTTCTGTAGTTAGGAACTATTTCTTACAGGTTTATGCTAAACTTTCTCCTGGTCAGTTCTAGAGTGTATACAGAACCAATTGATATAATTGTATGCAACCTGGTTGTAGTGGAACAAATTTGATTCACAAATATGCAGGCTTTCATTTTCCTATCTGATTTTAGAAGCAGTCTGTAGATGCGTTTTTCTTTGAAAACCTGGGATTGAGAGGTTGAAGAATGGAAATTAATCTTTTCACTTTGTTATATGTAGGTTTCCAATAATTGAGTCAAAGAAAAGTTTTAAGGTTGGAGGGACTGATGACTTATAAATAATGGGCTCTGACTGGGCAACAACTTATTTGAGTTCCTTTTATTTGACCTAATTTAACTGGTGAAATTTAAACTGAGTTCATAAGCTCATCTTTAAAGGTTTTACTAATATTTTTGGCTGTTCCAAATGGGACTTCCTAGTGTGTGTATAAAAAGATCACGTTAGATGAATGGATGAGAGATACTTCATTCCTTGTTTGCTTAATAAATTGTAAAGTGATGAAAAAAAATCAGCTGACAGACTAGTCATTTTGACTAAATATCGTAATGGTGTCTTGATTCCTACATGAACCATGAGCTCAGTATTTGAGTATTGCTGCTTTTTAGTTTGGTTTTACTGTCCAAAATCAAAGACACAGTACCATGGAGTCTTACTTTTGACCCACTGCATGACTTGGCAGTGACAAAAATGTGGAACTGCCCCGCTTGGGAACGCAATCATGCTTTCCTTCAGTTACTCAGGGACAACTGACTAGCAGGTCGATTCTTAAGAACAAAAAAAAAAAAACACCTATCGATGAAGAATCAAGGTGATTCTCCTCTTAGTTTGTGGAAAAAGTACCCCAAGCCTTGAATTGTATAGCCAACCAAATATTTTTCTCCGTCTATACATCCAGTGTGCTACCCTCTCTGTATGCGTTGTCAATAAAGATGATAGCCTTTACAGACGTGGCATGTTCTGAACAGTGCCTTTTTTCTCACAGGTAGTTAGACTATCCTCTGAAAGCTAGTCTCTTTTTGTTCTTCTGTAAATTTCTCTCTCCAAAAAGAGCAGAGTTATCTTATTAAAAGCAAAAAAAGGCAGCAATTCGAAGGTGCAGTGGGCTGTTATGTCCATTCCTGACCAGTTTGTGCATGGAATCCCATTTCCTCATGGATGTTTCCAAAGGCACTTCGGTCAGCAGACAGTTGGCAGCAATTTGTCCCTAAGTGAAAACAACAACAACAACACACTTAAATAGGCAATAAATTTTTCAAAAGCATCACTTTAAAGCAAACACAGAAATAGCCTAATTTTGCATTATATTTGCCAGTCAGATTACCATTATGTCAGTGGGATGAATTGACTGAAATCTTTAAGAAATGTTACATTTTGTGAGGCCAAGTTATCTCTAAAAACTGTTGCATATTTGTGGGGCCTGATTGATTTTTCTAGCTGAAAACCAAAGGGCCTTATCACTTACCAATGGTCCCTTGCCAACTTGACCTTTATTCCTTTGCTGACTTGCCCTGAAATGTATCAGGTGCAGCCTCCTGTGCTCCAACACCACCCACACTAGTCAGTTGAACAGAATCTCGTAAGTCTTCTCTACGTGAATGATAACCTTTTGGTTAAGATTCTCTAATCTAAGTCTGAAAATGATACCGTTCTCTTAAGGAGTCACAGTTTACACTGGTCTATAGAGAAATCATTCATGTCTTTTGCATTATTTGATAAACTAGCATTGCTAGAGTGTGACTTGCTGAGTACATTCAAGAAAACTTGTGGTTTTGAATGTGAAAATTGACTTGAAATGCTAAGAATTGTTGCCCAGTCTTCTGCTTTCTAAGTTCTTGGTTGTCAGAAGAACAGGGTACAAGGAGGAAGACAAATGAAGATGGGGCAGGGCCTGTGCCCAGGTGAGCAGAGGCTGGGGACAAACAGGGTGGTAAGTGAGCCCAGGAGGAAGGAGATGAAGGCACATTGTAGGCTGGGCCAGAGCTTTGGTCTTCTGGATGTCCTGCCTTCCTAGGCTTTGCTAATTAACCCGACATCTACCATGCCTGTCTTCAAAAGCAGGTTGACTTCCCTCTCACTTTTTTTAAAACCTCTACTTGCTTTGTCAACCAAATCCATGAGTCCAACAGGTTCTGGCTAGACCAAGCTTATTACCTCCCTACCCACCCCCATGTTTTTCTGCCACCATTTCATCACCCACACTTGAAAACTGCAAGTTATTTTTGACTCTCTCTCTCTCTCTCACTCTCCCCAGCCCCACCCCACTCTCAGTTGCTTGCCAAGTCCTTTTGGTGTTCCCTCAACCAGGAATTTCCTCCCATCCCCCTTACCACTTATATCTTGTTTCCATTAAGGCTCAGCTCTGATGTCACCTTTTTATGTTGTAGAAGGCCCATTCACCCTCCCCCCATTGGAATTAATTACTGTATTTATTTCCTTTCCTCCCCCTGCCTTCTACATTACTATTTTTTCCGCTTACTACACTTCTTTTTAGTTATTTCCAGACCCATCCTCTCTACTTGATTAAAAAGCTTTTGGAGGGCTGGGTGTGGTAACTCATACCTGTAATCCCAACACTTTCAGAGGCCAAAGCAGAAGGATCACTTGAGGCCAGGAGTTTGAGACCAGCCTGGGCAACATGGCAAGACCCTGTCTCTACAAAAACTTGAAACATCAGCTGGGCGTGGTGGCACACATCTATAGTCCCAGCTATTTGGGAAGCTGAGGCAGGAGGATCCCTTTAGCCCAAGAGTTCAAGGTTGCAGTGAGCTATGATCATGCCACACCAAAAAAAAAAAAAAAAAAAGGCAGAAGTAAAAGAGAGCTTCTAGAAGATGGAAGATGTATTTCACTGATGTTTTATCCTCTATGCTTAATACATAGTAGGTACTCTGTGAAGTTTATGGAATGAAATACAAATGAATATTCAGCCATTACCATACCTATCCCCCTATGGACATTTTCCTATGTTTTAGAAGATGTGATCTGACTGTATGTTAAATATGTATGTGTTGCTGAGAAGGCTGTTTTGGAAATCGCAGTGTCCTGGCATGCTGTTAGAATTGGGTGACCTACAAGGAAGTTACCCTACATCTCAGGCCCCTCCTGGCCCTGAGATTCTATGGCTTTTTGATTTCACTTATAGAGTTTGTTGTGTTTCTTTAGCACAATCCCCACAGAATTTAGGAACCTTGATGTACAAGTGTCTTTGTTAAGCCCTATCAGAAAAATTGTTTCTCAAAGGGATTTTTCTCGTTTACTTGCAATTTTCCAAAATAACACTTAGAAATGTAGTCAACTGCTGGAAAACATATTGTTAAAGTAAGACATCAGCAAAAATGGCAGAGTAAGGACCTCTGAAAAGATCTTTCCATAATAGTAATGAAAAAACTGGGCAGAAATGGTCAGAATCAACTTTTGGCAGAACTGTGAAAATTAACTAAAGGTTTACAGCAATCCAGGGAGCATGTTGGTAAGAACGGTGAGCTTTGTGGTGTTTTAAATCACTCTGTTCCCATCCCTTGCTCCCTCTGCAGTAGGCTTGAAAATCACTGGGAAAAGCAGTAGCCTGGCAGCCCCCAGAGGAGACAGAATGGGGTTAGAGCTCTTTTAAGGCCTCATTTCTAGTGTCATTATTTGATCTGTCCAGCGGTTCCCAGGAAGACCCCACTTGTAAGACTGTATTTATTTGACCCGACTCAGAGCTGCACAAAGCCTTTTTTTCCCCAGGGTCGTTTTCTTTGAAAACCGCTGGAGGCAATCAATTAACTTTTCAGCTGCCTGAGGCAGTGGATAACATCTCCAGCTAACCAAAAAGCTTAAAAAAGGAAAAGCTGAGGAATGAGATCCCTTGGGGCTTTGAAAATCTTGGGCATATTCCTGGGAATCTAGAAGACCACATGCACGCATAGGGCTGTGTGCCTTCCCAGGGTTGTGCGCATGCTCAGGAAAGACCTGACTAGGCCCTGAGCATTCCCTCTGGCTGATCTCAAGCCCTGCACAAAGCAGAAAGCGAAGCCAAAGGCAGAGCTATCAACTGCCTGGCTGAGTGTTGAAGACATGCCCCAACATGTACACACAGCCCCTTGGCCAAGAGTGGGGACTTTTTGATTCCAGTTTAAGGAAATCTTTGTCCAATTATTAGCTTGTCACTAAGTTAACCCAGCAGAGACTTCAGTACGATAATTATTATTAAAGTACAATGGAACAGGGTGAAGGTAGTTGTCCCTGGGACCTTGTAGAAGCTAATTCTTGGTCCAGCAAGTTGCATATTTGTAGCTTTGCCTGTACAGCCCCTGTCTCTTTAAACAGGCTGAAAGGGCAGGGAACTTATATCAAGCTATTGTCTGTTTTTTAAATTTTTTTCAGGCAAGGTAAAAGTAGTTTGTGAATTATTTTTTTTTAAAAAAAAAGGATCGCTGCCAGTCAGGAGTAATTGTGTTGGAAACAAGATTTCACTTCTGCCCCTTGACCACTTCCTAGATTGCTTCTTCAGCAGTCTGAGTTCTCCCTGTGTGGGACCTGCTCCTCCCCAGACCCCCTTGTACATAATCTTCCCATGTCACTGCTCTTTGCTTCTGTTAATTCCATCTTCTGTTCTGCCTTTCATTTGTTCCATACATGTAGCTTTGACTCAGGGCTGGCTGTGGCCTGACACCTTGCATCTGTCTTCTAAGAGGAGAATCAAGAAGAACAGAGACTGTATTGACCTTCTTGCTGGCCTAGTTAGGCCCGAGAGGGGGTAAAGAGCAAGAGACAAATTCTTTGGCTACCATGTTGGTCAGAGCCATCCCAAACGAAGCAGGGCAGTTGTCACAGGCTTTAACAGGCTGTACTAATTTGACCAGATAGCTGGGCAGTGACTCACTGAGACAGGGTTGGCGATAGAGAAATGGTTTTTTTCGGCCAGTACTAAAAAAAGACCCAAGGCTTATATGCATACATGCTGTACATTCATCCAATACCACCCTTCCTCACCCCTACCAGGGCAACGCCAGAGAGGTTGCCTTTTCCCACCCTCCTCTCAAGCTACTTATTTTCTGATTCTCTTTCTAGGCTACAGTGGATATTCATCTTAAACTGATTTCTCCTGCCTGCGTGGGGTAGAGGGTGTAGGGTGGGGAGGTACACAGTGTGATTTACCCCGCCTCGATCCACCACCTCCTGGGGATGGCCTGAGCTGGGTGATCATTTTTAGACTGGTATTTCCTGGGCATGGGCCAGGGGCTGAGGCCAGCAGCAGAGAGGTTAAGATGGCACAGGCTCCCTGGCAGATTTGGTAGTGATGGATTTTCACTGGGGAATGAAACGGCTGTTTCATTTCTGACTTCTTTAGGTTTGAAACACTGCAGGGACTATAATTTTAATAATTAAAACATATTGAGGAGAAAGGCTATTTAAATCCCTGAATGATTGGAATTCTGTAATATGTTTCAAGAAAAGCACTATCCCAGGTTAGCTGTTTTTCTAAAAGTGCTTGTGCAAACTATAACTTCAACTTACCACAAAGTATTTTGAGCAGTCTTTATGATCAGAAAAGACTCATTTGTATTTAGGAGCATTGATTTCTATGAAAACAATGTGCTCCTGCCTTAGAAAACAAAACCAAAACAAAACAATTCGTCCTTTTGAGTGAATTGGACATATCCCACAATGCCATTTGCACAGGAAACTCTAACCATAGGGCTTCTAGAAACTATTTTGAGAGAATCTCTGCAGCTACTTGTAGCTATGCAAACAAAGGGCCCCTACTCTCTCTGCACTCTCCTCTCCATAGGGGCTGAGGAGCCTCCAAGAGCTGAGAGAAGGTGTGTGTTGAATGTCTTAGCTTTGAACATGAGATACATTTTCTCATAGAAATAACACCATAAGCTGTGAAATATACTATCAATTTAATTTGTCTTGTTACAGATTAAAATAGGCTTTTGTGGGCTGGCTTGGAAATGTATTTACTACCTACAATATTATTTCTCTCTGAAAACTATTTACAAAGAATGTTGGAGATAGGACCTTTTCGTAAGTCAGTCCTGAGTCTTTTAGCAGATGTTTTCCCCATAGGTGGTCCAAGTGTGAATTTGAATTTTAACTCCTCCCATATTATAATACATGATCATGAGATCTGAAAGTATGGCCTGTGAACTAATGAAGTTTAATTCTATTTTTTCGGTTACTTTATCTTGAGAGATAACCATAGTTATATGAGATAGGAAGAAAAACTGTTTTTCCTACTCTCACACTCAACACTCAATGCTTCTGATACCAGATGTGTGGGGGGTTTTCCCCACATACCAGGCAATTCTTCAGCAGACACCATCAGTGTGTCCTATAATTTAATTTAATTCTGGCAGTGTCTATCTGGAGTTTGAGTCAGATCCCACAGGTTAAGGGCTCAGTCCCACAACACTGCCCCCACTTCAGATGTCAGTCAGAAGTCCCAGGTTGTGACCTGTGCTTCTGATTAACCAGCCATAAATTGGGTTCCGTATTTTGCTAGGATGGCTCACAAAACTCAAACACTTTACTTATATTTACCCATTTATTATAAAGGATATTACAAAGGATACAGATGAACGGCCAGATAAAGAGATGCATAGGGCAAGGCATGTGGGAGGGGGTGCAGAACTTCCATGCCCTCTCCAGGCACGCCATCCTTCCGACACCTCCACATGTCCAGCAACCTGGAAGCTCTGCAAACCCCATAGTTCAGGGATTTTTATGAACCTTCATCATGTAGGCATGATCGATTTTTTTTTTTTTAAGACAGAGTCTGGCTCTGTTGCCCTTGCTAGAGTGCTGTGGCGTCAGCATAGCTCACAGCAACCTCAAACTCCTGGGCTCAAGCGATCCTCCTGCCTCAGCCTCCCGAGTAGCTGGGACTACAGGCATGCGCCACCCTGCCCAGCTAATTTTTTCTATATGTATATTTTTAGTTGTCCAGATCATTTCTTTCTATTTTTAGTAGAGACGGGGTCTCGCTTTTGCTTAGGCTGGTCTTGAACTCCTGACCTTGAGCGATCCACCCCCCCTTGGCCTCCCGGAGTGCTAGGATTACAGGCGTGAGCCACTGCGCCCAGCCGGCATGATCGATTTTTGACTCAATCTCCAGCCCCTCTGCCCTTTCCAGAGGATAGGGGAGAGGTGGGGCTGAAAGTTCCAAGCTTCTAATCATGGCTTGGTCTTTCTGGTGACCAGCCCCCATCCAGGAGCCCACCAAGAGTTGTCTCATTAGGACAAAAGATGCTCCTATCACCCAGGCAATTCCAAGGGATTAGGAACTCAATGTCAGGAACCAGGGTCAAAGATCAAATGTCGGAACAAAAGATGCACCTAGCATCACTATTGCTCAGGAAATAACAAGGGTTTTAGGAGCTCTGTGCCAGAAAATGGGCATAGAGACCAAATACATATTTCTTATTATATTGCAATAGTTATTTGTGAATCCCAAGAACAAGTTATATTTATCTCAGCCTCAAGAGTCTTCTTTGCAGAAGCCACATGTGAATAAAATGGCAAATAAAAATACTATAGAAACATCTGGTCTTCCAGCTAAAATATTACCATTTTCACAGTTGTACAATCTTTCAGGCTTCTCACAGCCCCTTATAAGCCACTGGCCACTAGAAACCTCACAATACAAACCACACGATACTCCCTGTGATGTAGGCAGGAGTTAGGTATGCAGGTATTATTGTATCACCTCGATACACTCCTGCTAGGAGAATTTAGATAGTTGGCTATTTACAAAGAAGGTCCCATGGCGGGGGCAGGGGGGCGAGTTTTGAAGTAACTGTGGCCAAATGACTTTTCAGAGATGGTGTTAAATGGGACTTTGAGAAAGGTAAGGTCAAAAGAGACAGCCAAGACGAAATCCCTCTGCTAAAAGATTTTTAGGTTTTGTGAATGTCTTTGTTCCTCAAGGAAAAGGATTTGCTGCCATTACATTCACGCTGATGACCTTTCACCTTCCAAGCAAATGTAATCATCAGTCAACCACAGGAGCAAGCCCCTTCTATTAAATTTGCTTGAGTTTCTTTCCTTTTCTTTCAGTTTTATCCAAGTATGAAAACCAGATTACTATTTTCACTGACTACCTAGAAGAATATTCAGATACAGATGAGCTGGTATGGATCTTGGGGAAGCAGCATCTCCTTAAAACAGGTAAGATTTGGTTGCATTTGTCTGTGAGAACCCAAATGAGGTGGGTGCCTGAGGTTAAGGGCCTGTACTTTTTTCTCCCTGGGTTGGCAGAGCATTGCCTTGATAAATGTTAACACAATCCCAAGGTGGATTTACCTTACGCCAATTGGAGCTTAAACCTCAGGTCTCTTGCTTGCATGGGCCTCTTCCAAGACCCTGAGAAGGCCTAGCAGTGCGTTTATGTGGTTATAGGTTTTTGTACAATTTGCAAAAGTATTATATTTTTATTCTTTTCCTTAAAAGAGAATCCTCAAATTCTAGAAGCCTTGGGTTTCAAAAAATATGGACGTACTGCTGGTATCACTAACCAGTCTCTAGGCTTTGGTGACGAGGCTACATATTTCTTACTCCTTTCACATCCTTGTCTGGCTAGATAAAAACACCCAGGGACTTCTACACAACCCATGGCTGTCAGAAACAATGCCAGACCCCAGAAGTTTTTCTTATGTTTTAGATTTTTTTCTGCTGACTATAACACTGTCTCAATTTATTCTGATTTTGTGTAGAACTTTTAGCCACTGCAGCTAGATGGAAAGGAGGCTTGCTTTTTTTTTTCTTCCTTACCATTACATTCTTTTAGATTGAGAAAGATTTTTAACCTGAAACTGCTAATGACCCAGCACCCCAGAAAGAGGCAGCTCTGAGATTTGGATCTTTCTGAGGAGAGAGCCTCTTGAGAGGCCCTTAGCATGGAGTCAGGAACAGGAAGAAGCTGATCAAAAGGCAAGAGAGGAAGTTAGGCATTGTCCGGCTTCTCCCGAGTTTGGTTTCATTATTTTGATTGGAGAATTGTGACTAGTGGAGAGAGCCTAGGAGCCAGCAATTAGGAGATCTTTTGTATTCAGACTCTTCTCCTAACTCAGGTAAGTCACTTTCTCTTTCTGGGTCTTAACTTCCTTCGCTCTTACTTCAAATGAGGCTATTGGAGAGGCTCTCTTCTAGTTCTACATTCCATGAAAACAGAAATCCCCAGATTGCCAAATCCACCCATATTCAATGTTCTACTGGGAAATGCCTTTCAAAGTGAAATTCTTGTTAAAATCTCCACACAACTTCCCCAGCATAAGGCCACACAGGAAGGCAGAGAACTGTCAGAGGCAGGAGTGAGGGGTATGAACATTTGAGAGGACAGATATATAATAACAGCTAGGATTTCTCATAGGCCTACTGCGTACTAGGCACCTTGTGTGCATTATTCTTGTTGGATACTCACAACTCAATGAAGTAGGTACTATTATTCTCCCCATTTTATGCATGAGGAAACTGAAGCTCAGAGAGGTTAAACAACCACGTCACACGGCTGGTAAGTAGCAGAGTCAGGGTTCCAAACCCAGGCAAAGTGTGACTCCACAAGTCTTATTCTTACACATCTGCTTCCCAAAGTGTGCTAGGCACTGGGGGCATGGAGGATACGGAAAATCCAGCAGCTCAACTGTCTGATTTGCTCAAAGAAAATGGAAGAGAGAAAATAAAAACCATTGGCTGAAATTGCATTTCCCTTTCTTCTTTTAAAGTGCAATGACTGTAAGTTCTATACAGAATATAAATATGAATGTATTGTTGAAAAGGGGGAGGGAGATGACTAAGAAAGACAGAACCACATCTAAGTACGATGGAAATGTGGCAGCTATATTCATAGCCATCAAAGTAAATTTATGTCATAAAATCTAAGAAAGCATGCTTTGAAAAAAGACACAAAAACATTTGTGATGTTATATATCCATTTAGATAATAAATGCCAGTTGTACTAGGTACTATGAATAAATTTCTTACATACTTAATTTGCTTAGCAGGGACATTTTCTTTTTAGTTAAACACACACACACACACACACACACACACACACACACACAAACCCACCCCTGGTTTTAAAAAATAGACAATGGGTACTGACATGAGATCCAAGCAACCACCATCATTCAGGGTGGGGCTCATTGCCCTGTTAGTGGGTTATCCAGGATCCTTAATTTTTCTATTCCTTGTCTTTGGGCCATGACCCTAGCATTAGTTCCTGCCAGGGCCATGGAGCTCAGTAAGAAGGGGACAGGAACCACCTAACATCATTGGACCAGTCAAATAGCTCTGGTCAAAACATAGGTGGTGGTGGTGGGGGGGGAATATCGAAATTATTTGGCTAAAATGAGATTGGGTTTCCTATGAATTTCCCTAGCCCCATAATAATGGAATTGACTGGTTATTTGAAATTAGGTTTGCTGCTGGCTCAGGAAGTCAAAGGCAGGTGTTTTTAGATGAGATATGATGATTTAATTTTAATTTTACATTTAATTACAGAAAAATCTAAGCTGTTGTCTGATATAAGTGCTCGTCTATGGTTTACGTACAGAAGGAAATTTTCACCAATTGGTAGGTATATCATTTGTTGTACTGTGCTTTCTTCCTTGTAGATAGCTTGCCTGAGGTTTTCAGTGACTTCACAGAAACCTCAAAATTAACAGCTCACTATGGCAAAGAATTTGATTTAGGGGAAGAGGTAAGTCTTCTACTTCATCCAAAAGTTTCGCTGCTGAAGTACCCCATCATGTATGGTTCCATGATGTTGACATGTTATGCCAGTATACTTTTCTTTTCTTTTTTTTTTTTTTTTTTTGAGACAAGGTCTTGCTCTGTCACCCCAGCTAGAGTGCGGTGGTGTCATCATAGCTCACTGAAACTCCTGGGCTCAAGCAATCCTCCTGCCTCAGCCTCTTGAGTAGCTGGGACTACAGGTGCGAGCCACTGTGCCTAGCTAATTTTTCTATTTTTAGTAGAGACGGGGTCTTGCTCTTGCTCAGGCTTGTCTCGAACTCCTGAGCTCAAGTGATCCTCCTGCCTTGGCTTCCCAGAGTGCTAGGATTACAGGCATGAGTCCTTTTTTCTAGATGGCAACTACCTTTGGTAGTATTTGTTCTTTAACTAAGGTAAGATTGGCTTCCCTGAGAAGTTCAGGGCCATGCAAGTGAGCTGTGCAAGGCAAGGTTTGGTCCAGCAGATCATGACATGGAATGGACTAAGTGTTGGTATTCATACATGGCAGTCATCTACCAAAATTGCGTGCATGCCTAGAAGTCTGCAAGCAGAAAACCTAAGGGGCAGGTTTAATTCATTTG
Organism: Indri indri; assembly: GCA_004363605.1. Lineage (NCBI taxonomy): Eukaryota > Metazoa > Chordata > Mammalia > Primates > Indriidae > Indri > Indri indri. Next base: position 136,021 of record RJWJ010001195.1, read on the forward strand.
CTTGTTTTGTTTTTAGGTGTAGAACCTGTTTTGGTTGACTCAGCACTAACTTAGCAAGTTCCAACCCTATACCCAAATTCTGTTTGATCTTTGGCTATATCTCTTGCCTGCCTTTTCAGAGGATGCATATATGCCCACCTTGTGTGAGTCCCAAATATGGTGATGTTTCAGGAAGAGGCGATTTAAGGAACCTGTATTCATTCCCATCCATTTTGCCAACAGGGGGAACGGGCCCTTCATCGGATGCTGGCTGGGGATGTATGCTACGCTGCGGACAGATGATGCTGGCTCAAGCCCTTATCTGTAGACACTTGGGAAGGGGTAAGTTATGTTTGTTCTGTAAACTACTTCAGAGACCTCTGCAGTATCACTTGCTGCTGTTGGTTTGGCATTGATGCTGAGCTTTAGGAATGCTCCGTGACAATGCTGCAGGTCCTAAAATGCTCTCTGCAAGCTCAAGTGGTAGGGCTAAGTCGACAAAGCCCCTCATCGGAAGGAAACAGCCGGTATTTCCTTGTGACTCACCAAGTCGGAGAGTTATTTTCCTGGGACAGAACTGAACATTGAGGCAGGTGTGTCATTTGGAGTTTCCATCTTTGCTATTGTTTGAGTGAGTCCTTAAAAACTGCCAGATAACAAAGGCGGCAGGAAGAAGGGTGTGGTGGTAAGACTGTTTCTTGACCTTATTTAAAATAAATATCTGCCTAGTGAAGGATGTAAGTGACCTAAAGGAAGTGCCTAATGAGGGAGCTGGCACTATTTTGGTTTTGGTTCACTGAGGATGTCCAACTGATAATGAAAGAATCCTTAAATTAGCTTCCTCGGGAGGCCCCTTCATTAATTAAGGACTTTCCGGTAATGGTTGCTGGAACTCTTGAGTCTCGCTTTCTTGAGACATGCGCGTGCTTCGCTGTGGGCATCTGAAGGATGACCTCGGCTGGATGCCAGTTCAGGCACTTGGGTGAAAATCTAGTTGGACTTGGAGATGAGAGAATGAAAGGACTCTTTGGATGAGATTGGGCTGCTCAACCCATGGGCTGTTGCTAACTGAGGTTCAGAGGGGTGGACATCACCGTCCTTTCCCCACTGTGCAAACTCACGGATCCTGCTGCAGCTTTCAGAGAGGATTGAGGAAGAGTCTGGGGAGGTTTTAGGGCTTGTTGCCTTCTCTTCAGGGTTTAGGGTATCTTGTGCCTGCTTCCCCTGGTAGTATCATAATTTCTCCTTTACAGATGAGGAAACTGAGGCTCAGGGAATTGGCTTGATTTGCCCAGGGTCAAACAGCAAGAAAGCAAAGATTTGGGAATAGAATACAGATCTTCTGACTATGTGTCCAGTGAGTTCTCTACTACATATATGCTTCTTGGTGCAGAACCATTCTTACTATTTAACTTTTTCTTATTTATAAAATACTCCAAGATGATTATTCTGAAAGTGAGTTCTGGAAGTGGGGAGTGAACTGGAAAAAAACCTCATCAGTCAGCAGTCTCAGTTGTTTCAATATGAAAGCAAGTAGCAGGAAGAATTTGGAAAGAGATCTTATAGCTAAGATGCATTAGAAGATGTAATTTTGTAAAGAAGTTTTTTGGATTGTTTCCTATTCAGCTATTTTAAAAATGAAGTGGGGTGTTCACTTAGCACTGTCATCAGTAAATATTTAGTGGGACTTAGCAGCCAGCTAATCAGGATTTCCCCAGACTTGGACAATTTGGTAGCTAATGAAAAAAGTTGGGTGTGGTTCACCCCATGAAGGCTGTGCTGGATCTGAAGTTTAAAACTTTGGTTTCAGAAATACTAGAAGCTAAAGAAAACTGAAGATTCTGGAGATAACGGCCTTTGGCTTCAAGTACGTTTCAGTCTTTAATTCAAACTCTCTCAAAAACCATAGGAGAGAGAGTCTTGGAAACAAATTATTAATAAACCTCAGAAATTGGTCCCATTAGACAGAGTTCTTAGAGGTGAGAGGATTGCAGTGGTGCATCCTGTCCACAGCGGTGATTATACAGAGTTTTTGCAGTTGTCCTCAATAAATTGTAGGATTTGAGGGGGCTGTGCCTAAGGCACAGATAAGATCCCTACAAATGTAGTTATTTTGGTTTTGGTCTTAAGGAAACCTCGAACACCTTGATAGCAAAGGTATTTGTTTTTCCAAAGCTCAAGTGTGGACTTTTAAAAAGGTGGTGTAAGAAATGGCAGCGTGCAAATTTTTTTGAGCTTCCTTAGTTGTGAATTGTGCATATTCCCCTGTGAACTGTTGTGTGTCAGAGCAACACTTCCCCTCGTGAGACCTTTTGGCAATGCTGCCAAAATACAAGGACAAAAGCCATTGCTGTCTGTGTGGAGATGAGACATTGTGACGTCTGCGTTATATACGGATATACTACCGGGCTTTGTGGTGACCTTCTGTTCACTGAGTTGCTGGCCAGAAAGGCCTTGGTGACACTGTTTTTACGTAGTAGCATTTATCTAGCTCCAGCCCCTAGGGTAAGTCAATTCCTTGGTCAACCTTCTTGTTTTGCTTTTACTTTATACCCACTGAGTCTTTGAAAGTAATCAGTTTCCAGATGTATTTGTCATCAAAATGAAAGATACTTAGGAATGTTCTGACTTGATCATTCCCACCTTCTAGATGTAGCTCCTTTGTTTTCCTTCTAACTTGGTAGTTACAATAAAAGTGCAGAGAGGTAATAAACAGTTACGAAAATGATTTTAACCCATTTTTTCCCCTACAAAGACTGGAACTGGGAGAAACAAAAAGAACAACCCAAAGAATACCAGCGGATCCTACAATGCTTCTTAGATAGAAAAGATTGTTGCTACTCTATCCATCAAATGGGTAAGGTCACAAATCGATAGTTTAAAGGCAATGCCTATTCCTGATCCTTCTTTTCCCCGACCTTATCTGTGTCTCCACTAAATTGTTCATCTGCGTAATTATTTATGCAAAAAATTAGGAGTTTGTGGCTTGTTGGAAGATCTTTTGCTAACATGTTAATTTTTTCCACATAAAAACAGCACAAATGGGTGTAGGAGAAGGGAAATCAATTGGCGAATGGTTTGGACCAAATACAGTTGCACAGGTGTTAAAGTAAGTAAAAGAGTCTGGCATTTGCCTCTTTCTGCTATCTTCTATGCTTCTCTCCCCAGCCAACTAAACCTCCCATCAACCTAGGTATTCGCAATCCCACTAAGCTATCCCTCCCACTAAGCCATCAAACATCTGTACCATTTTTGCTCAGACAGCTCTTTGAAATGTAGAAATGCGAACATGTACCTTGGTATATCTGAGTTGTATTCATTGATATCAGTATATGTGGTTGTACCCCAGGACTCGTTCAGTATCTCATATGTGCCAGGAAGCCATTAGCCTGAGGGTCCCTTTGAAGCCAAAAGGTTCATAGTAAGTAGAGGAGGCTGAGGCAGCCTAAGCAAGAACTGGACTCCCACTGGATTCCCAAAGGACTGCATAGTACTAAAAAAACCCCTGTGAATTCATTCAGCATTTACTGTGACTTTACTGTGCTAAGTGCATGGTCTATAGAAATAAACCAGACACAGCCTTGCTTCAAGGAACTCACCACCTATTGGAGGAGACAAACCCCGAGGGAGTCTTGGAATCGGTTTGTCATCTCTTAGCAGACACAGGGTGCCCCAATATGGTACTTTTGCAGTTGTCCTGTTAAATTCCAGAATTCACCTCCCACTGCAAGAGGTGGTATAAATAGGCCAGGACGAACTTTTAGAAGTGAATACAGTGAGTGGCATTGGTAGTTACCCCTGCAGGCCTCACTGTCCTTCCTGACAACCTATCACCAAATGAAAACTCCATGAGCACAGAGATTGTATCTGTCTTGTTCACTTTGTAAAACCAGCACATAAAACTTCCTGGCACGCAGAAGTGCTCAGTGCTCAATAAATGCGTGATGAATAAATGAAAATGTCAGCCAGAATCTAGTGACAGATTTAGGGATCAGAAGATTGAAGTATGTGTCCTCCTTTGGTGTAGTATACTTCAGTTCTTGGGCATTCTGGTGGGACTTGCTCCATGCAAAGCACCCGTGGGGCCCTGTTTCAATTGTTAGCCAGTCTTCCATGAACTAGAATGCTTTCTGGATGTGCATGTGAGGAAAGTAGCCTGAATTTACTGGGGACCCAAGGAAAACCTCTACCTTGGCTTTACTGCTTGCTAACAGTGCAGCCTCCCTGAGACCACTTTCTCACCTCGGTCAGAGTGCCTCACACATCCTTGACTCTGCCGAGTGAGGCTCTATCTGGCAGTATTTTGGGAACTGCTGTAGGAACCCAGGCTAGAAAGTGTGAAGGATTAGAATGGCTGTGCTGAGCCCAAAACCCGGCTTGAAATGGTTGGTTTTTAAATGACATCCCTCAGAATGTGCTTCTTTCTTCTCAATTTTGAGGTTCCCAACAACAAAGTGGAAACATACATTTTTAAAGAGAATTTGAGTAGGTTCTGATTCATCATCATTGTGATCACTAACAACAGTGTATTATTATTATTCTGGGGGAAAGATAATACATTAAAGTGAATAAAATAAAAGTGCAATAGTAGTTAACCTCTTCCTGGGAACTACTTTGGTAGAGAGAATGTTTTTTCTTTTGTCCAGTGGGACTGGGCTTTGTCCACATAGCCCAGAAGTAGCCAGGCTAAACAGGTCTTCTCTCCAATTGGTAAGGGGAGAAGAAGGAAGAAAGAAATAGGTATGTTTCTTAGACCTCAGATGATCTCTCTTTTAAAGGGGTTTTCTTTCTAATCTCCCCTGAAGTCCTGCAATTCAGCCTCCTGGCCCTCTCCAGCTGCTAATCAGTAGGGCTTGGCACCCGAGTCAATGTGAGGCCTAGGTCTACTTGAGGGGCATTCTCAGTGCAGCTGGGAAAGGGTAGAAGAGATTCTCTCTCTCTCTCTCTCTCTCTCTCTCTTTGGGTTTTCTTGGGACTCATTCTCCATATTACCTATGATCCCAAACATATATATATGTATTTTTTTTAATGACAGTTTCCTTTATTCAAACAAACAAAAAGCAGTAAGTCAGAATGTCTTTTATGTATGAAAACAAATCTCTTGGGATTTTGGGAGCAGATGCATAGGTAACTTTACTTTTTTGCCCAAGAGTACTGTCATTGTGTGGGGTAGACTTTTCCAGGTTGTAAAGCAGAGCCTTCTATTTCAAGTTCTGATACAGTGACTCTGTGGCACGCTCAAGGTCCCTAGACATGGAATATCTCAGAGCTCTGGCAAAGGAGCCAGAGCTGACCTGAACCCCAACTTCTCTCTGTGGCTCAGTGTCCGGTGACTTTAGGAACCCCGGGTGTAAACTGTACTGCTTCCTGCTGATACTTCCATCTTCTCCCGTTGTGACTTCATTCTATGTTGCTTTGCAGAAAACTTGCTTTATTTGATGAATGGAATTCCTTGGCTGTTTATGTTTCAATGGATAACACAGTGGTCATTGAAGATATCAGTGAGTCCCCAGCCCGTTTGCCTTCCTGGTTGGTGGGTGATGAGTTTCTTCCTCACCATTTGGAAATCTGGGGCTTGAGAGAGTCTCTCTGGCCTTTCCCACCAGGGCAGGGGATCTTAGGGGAGCTCTGGGCTCTGATTCTCTTCCCTCTCAGCTTTCTGAAAGGGAGAAAACCACTAGAAGGTCTTTGCTGCCCTTCAGCGAAGTACTACACACATTCCCTGCAGGAAGCCCAAAGTGTGTAATCTGTTAAAGCACCAACAGATCTTTCCTGGAGGCCCCCCCCTGTCTGGGCCTGTGCTCTCTGCCCTGGGGAGTTAGTGCAACCTAAAGATATAGTCCCTGTCTCAAAGGCCCTTGCAGACCAGTTGAGAAATGAGAGTCTTTCAGTGAACCAGAACCCCTTTCGGGAGCAAATCAAGTGCTCAGTGGCCAGAATGGAGGACACGAGGGCCGGAGGAATGGCCCGCATTTCCTGTGGGGGGGGGGGCAGCTGGGCCCTGGTGGCAGCGGGGAGGACCTTCTAGGCAGGGCAGGGGAATGTGAGGTCCCCCTTAGTTTTGCTTTTGAAGTATCTCCTAAGGCTGGACACCTCTTACTTACCCAACTTTCTCATCTTCTGTTTCTAGAAAAAATGTGCTGTGTCCTTCCCTTGAGTGCAGACACAGCTGGTGAAAGCCCCCCTGATTCTCTGAGTGCTTCGAACCAGAGTGAGGGCACCTCTGCCCACTGCCCAGCCTGGAAACCCCTGCTTCTCATTGTACCCCTTCGCCTGGGCATAAACCAAATCAATCCTGTCTATGTTGACGCCTTCAAAGTAAGTCGCTCCTTTCCCCAAGCCCATTGCGGCCCGCCCATCACACCGCCATGTCAGCACAGAGATCCGTGAGCAGCAGTCTACAAGTGAGTTGAGAATCTTGCATTCTCTTTCCCTCCAGGAGTGTTTTAAGATGCCACAGTCTTTAGGGGCATTAGGAGGAAAACCAAATAACGCCTATTATTTCATAGGATTCTTAGGTAAGAAAGGAGGAATCACAAGTAAGTCATCATGGGCTAGGGGAGGGGGTCGGGAGAAGGTCTGCACGGGAGACCAGGCAATTCCGGTTAGCGGGCCCCTGTCTAGCCCAGGGATGCTGCAGCCTCTGGTCAGCTCCTTCTGTGTCTGGCCTGATCTATGGAGAATAACACTTCCACGTGCCTGACGGAAAGCAGGTCCCCTTTCAGTGGCTCCACCTCCTTGCCTCTTGATAAGATGGTTCCACTGCTTTCCCACCGGACAGCCCCAAGGTCACAGCATTGCTCCAGCACGTCTCACCCTCCTGCCTGTGGGGCCCAGGGCAGCGGGGTTTCATTCCTTTGGCTTTGCCAATCTACCCCCTTATTGGGGTCGAGGCAGTCAGGCCAGGAGCCATCCTCTGGCTTCCCAGGCCCCCACCGCTGGGCCTGCTGGCTCATTGTTCAGAGGAGAGGAGGCAAACACAGAAGTGTCCCTTTCACGATAATGGGGGCTAAGCCTTAAAACCACTAACCTCCTCATGTGGACCCTAATGAGCAGCCCGACAGTCCCTACATAGATTGGCACCCCTGGAAACCCAGCCACCTTTCTCACTAGCTGAGACCACAGATATTTAAGGCCCTTGGCACACAAGGCGAGCTAACCCAACGCTTCTCAAACTTCAGCGTGCACACAAAGTACTTTGCGAACCTGTCAGGATACAGATTCAGCAGGTCTGGGTTGGGGCCAGAGACTCTGCATCTGTAATTAGGTGGTGCCGCCCTGCTGATCCACAGACCGTGCTTTGAGTACTAAGGGCCTAGACACCTGGTTAGTGCTGAAGAGTGTGAGTTAGCAAGCGATGCGTCCAGGGAAATTTGGTACAGGACACCTCTTGCAGGACTGGAGTGGTCTGAGACTGGGCCTCAAGCCAGTCATGAGCTCAGACTGGCCAGCAGGCAAGGGAGAGCTAGAGCGGTTATGAGCGAATGGCATGAGGAGATGTGCAGAGGACAGGGTGGAACTGGCCTTGGTCACCCTTCCCACCCCATCTCCTCCTGGGACATTCAGGGAGGTGAGGCGGGATGGAAGGAGACACACCTGACTGCATGCCAGTCCTCCACTTGCTAGCTGTGTGACTGCAGGAAAAGGATATCAACTTTCAGTCTCAGGTTCCTGTTATGTAAAATAGGGCTAGCGCCTGACTCACCGTGTTGTCATCTCACAGCAAGGCGTTCAGCAAAGACCCAGGCAATGTAGTACACACTCAGTGAAAGGTGGCTCCACGTTACGTGACCCCGATACCTCTTTCTTCCTCTTGAGGCTGGGGTGGTTCTGCACACAGCTGCCTCTGTGCTAATGCTGCCACCTATTGGTTGAGCGTAAGAGCTACAGCTTAATGGAAAATGTGGCACCTGTAGCAGCTTTTATTTTTCTAAGTGAAAAACCCAGTATTTGGAGTTATGTAAATCCAGATGCCCTCTAAGTTCTTGGGTCCAAAGAAAATGTTGAAAAAATAGATTTCCTATTATTTGTGCTTGACTTGGTCCACGCAGGCTGCTATAACAGAATAGTATAGACTACATTGCTTATGAACAACAGAAATTGATTTCTCACCATTCTGGAGGCTGGAAGTCTAAGATCAAGGCACTGGCAGATTCGGTGTCTGTTGAGGGCCTGCTTTCTGCTTCATAGATGGCTGTTTTCTTGCTGTGTCCTCACATGGCAGAAGGGGTGAGGGAGCTTTCTGGGGTCTCTTTTATAAGGGCACTAATCCCATGCACAAGGGTTCCACCCTCATGACTTAATCACCTCCCAAAGTCCCCACCTCCTAATAGCATGACATTGGGGTTAGGATTTCAACATATAAATTTGGGGGGGACACAAACAATCAGTCCATAACAGGGTTTGAGGACAACTTTGAAACAGATTGGAAAATAATTTCAGAGACATCTCAGTAAATAGTGTATGTGATTCCTGGGTGCCGTGGCCTCCCTATTCCAAGTTACCTAGAGGGAATTCACCAAGGTGACATAGCCTTCCTGATTCCCGAGGCCACTGGGTCAGGGTAACTTCTGCAGTTTGACTATTCATTAAAGAGGAATGGGCAATCCTCCATTCTTTAATAGC